>NIUQ01004396.1:0-13915 GCA_002796945.1 Plectus sambesii
AATCCAAATCGTGGGAAACGTAGTAGCTAACAGCAGTTGCGAGATTATGAGACAGTAGAGCATTAATGAACTTCTTAGGTTTTTAGCATCTTCTTTTGATTTGTCTGAAAATTTTTTCCTGTCTGCGACGCGTTGACGCACGAGCTCGACTATGCCAATAACTAAGAGTGACATTGATAAGACAGGAAAGCCTTCCATATTTCGCCATGAACGAGTATTTTCAGCGCTCCACTCATTATTGCGAAATGAAGGCTGAGGAGTATTGATGGAAGTGTGAAAGATAAAAGCCTCGGTGGCACTGTACTGCGACAAACTTGAATTCTTTACGCAGTATTCCATCATGTTTTCTTAAGTTCTGAAAATAACTTGCTTATGAAAAGTTTTTGATCTGATAGTTTAAAAATGAGTAGATAGTTAATTTTGGCTAGTTTCAAACTGCCATTGAATTTGTCACATCACTCTGCCTTCAATTCCTTACATGTATTAGCTTAAAGAAATTCATTCAGATTTTTAGTATACGACTTCCCATTGAGACAGTCAAATATCTCTTGAAGGAATTATATAAATAAGCGATTAGATCTCTGCCCATCTGAAAAACATAGAAATATCAACATTTTACATATTATACCATAGCGTAATGCTACTCTATACTCCAAACTATTTATATGCTATTTTCGCTTTAAAAAAGGAATTTTCCAATCGATTAAATAAATTTGCCGAAGTAGTTCCACAAGAAAAGGATTTATTTTGGCTTAAAAAATGTTCTCTTTGATTAGGAAAATGCCCTTATTATTGTGGAAATAATACATTCTCTCGAAAAAGTGGTTCATTTTTAAGACGTAGAGCCCAGTATGTTTTATCTACAAGCATTGCCCTTCATTTTTATTTTATTTATTCTTAGGCATGACTAGGCAAGTTCGAACGCGATCGAGCAGAAGAATCTGCTAATATCTATTGAAGAAGCTCTCGAAAAATATAGCACAACGTCTCTTAGCAACGAAAGCACGTGCGCAGTTTCTCTGTCTGTTCGCAGAAACTTGTTCGGGACTGTCCAGTCCAACCGCGCTCACATCGCTGTTAAACATTCCTACACAACAACGTGCTAATTTACCGACAGGAATGCTTACATATTGTTCATTAATTCAAGATAAAGGTCGGATCGAATCTTAGTCACGCTGCGCTCATATTGCGCAATGTGATGAATGATGGCATCATCCTAGATGGAATCCTTCATCTAGCTTTCAAAAATAAGTCAGTATATTGCGTCACTGATCGAGTCAGTTGATACTCCTATCATATTTGACTATCTGTACATCGGATCAAACTATTTGGTGTCTTCATAATATTTAGAGAATGAGAGTTTATCAATCACGCACAACTTGATTATCATTTCATTTCACCAGATTTCTAAAGATCTATCATTGACAGCTATTAATGTACTTTAATAATTGGTTGAGAAGTTAAATAGTATAGTAAAATGGTGATATTTCTGTAATGTGGATGAGTTCCACTTGAAATAGATTAATGTGGACAAATGTGCGGAAAAAACTATTACTTGAACATCACGCATCAGATAGGTTGAAACGGTCGTGTTGTCCAAGGAACAATTTGATTCGAGAACTTGCCGACCGTCTGGGAAGAGTCGAAATTAAGCCGACTGCTAGTACATACATCGACGTATACTAAACGTAGTTGATGTAGCGTTGTGCAGTGGAGCGCAGGCGATAGTTTGTTTAACATGCACCACACAATCGTAGTTACGAAACAAATGACGTCATTGAAGAAAGAGCAGGTCCTGTTGATATTAGAAAGAAATGGCAAAATCAACACGTCACGCGTTGTTTTTGTAAACGCCAGTAAAGCCTTGCAAAGCTCTTCAAGCTTCAATGAACCGAATACATTCGAAAGCAAAGTTTTTCTATCTATTTTCTGATTCAATTGTAGTTCTAATTTTGGTCCGCCACAAGCGTCTTATCAGCTAAAGGCGTAACATTGTTGCGCTTATGAAATAACTCGGGCAGACTTCAGCAAGAGCATCGGCATCAAGTGGGTGTACACAGTGGAGTTGCGCCCGGGCGATGGCGACACCGCCAACGATCATCAATACGGCTTCAACCTGCCCGCTGAGTTCATCATCCCTACGGCCGAAGAAACGTTCCCTGGCCTCATGGTTGTTGCCAACCGCATCATGACCGGCCCCAACTAAATCTTGCCATTACTCGATTAATTGTACAGGGTTTTTTACCGAAAAGTGATTGTTTGTGCAACAATAATTAACTAATTTATTAGTCGCTGCGTTCAATTCATCAACAGTGCGCATGATGCATATGGAATTTTTTTTTCTACCAGATTTTTTGGATCATATACGCAGAATGCCTGGTCGGCCGCATCCGTTTCAGTATTATCAGTCAAATATATTGATCATCTCATGAATTGTTTGACAAATGACGCGCTGCCATTGGCGGCGAGGAATGCTTGAAACCGGCCAACATCAAAGCAGTTCTGCTGACGATTATCAGGAAAACATTGTTGCGGATTATCCACTAGAACACCTGAAATGATATGAAGTATACTAAATATCAAGGAATGCTCGTTGTACGTGCAGCATGGATAAACCACTCATATTCGATTTATATAGTACTTTTCTACTGAACGAGTGAAATAAAATTGGATTCTCGAAACGATGCTCCCTTAAAATCAGGGTGAGATTAAAATAATATTGTTGTGATTGAATAAGCATCTCAGAATACTCCTGTTTATGCATTTTTAACAGCTATATGTGTGCTTCTATGTGAAAGAATAGGATGGGACGCACGTTCAGACTGTACGCAAAAGACCGCCTTCGACGGCCTAAAAATAGTGCTGTTGCAAACCTGCAATACAAGCTGTCATGACACAGGAAAGTGATCCTGCCACCAGCGCCCTCACAGCAACTTTTGCGAAAATATGCCTCTTCGAAGGTTCCATTGTGCCAAGCAGCCCCATGGAAATGCCTATTTGACCGATGTTTGAAAATCCGCAAAGCGCATAAGTCGCAATCATTTGCGCGCGTGGCTGAAACATGCCAAAAGTCGGTTAATTTTTGTAGCTGCGCATATGCTTTTTTTCTGACGGCGTTAACCAATTTTACTGGCTTTTGAACACTTTCCTACTTTTGTATATCAAACTTGATCTAATCAAACTTTAAAATTAAAAATTATAGGTAGATACAAAAAAAGTTTTCTTGTACCAAACGAACAAAATTTTGGCTGTTGAGTAGCAATGAGCATTGCAGTTCAGATACTTACAGAGAGTAAAGGTCCATCCGGGTGGGCGACCATTTGTCCCATCTGTTGATAGGCGATAAACTCGTTGAGTACCGTCTTTGTGCCCATCAGTTGTGCCACTCTCATCGTTTCATCGACATCGCCACCCACTCCCATTAGAAAGGCAAATGGAAAAAAGATGTAGCCAATACCTTTCTGAAATATTAGACTTTAAATGCATAAATTAATGGTGTTGTCTTGTTCGAGATGTTACACTAAACTGGACTTCGGTACTCTAACGCCGATATACTTGGCGCCCCACCACATCAAGCACTAGAGTATTAGCTCAAAGTTCACGCTAAAATAAAATGTTGATACACTGCAATATCTGAATAATTAGCGCTTCCGCTGACGTATGCCATATAGGAATAAATCAAGTAAGCTTTAAATTTCATAGCATTTATTACAAAAGAAGTAAACATATTCATTTGATCGATTAGCAAAACTTGAAATCGTTTTGCAGCAAAACGCTGCTCGCGTAGTTCTTCCCTTAGATTGCACCACGTGAAATGGTTCAAACAAACCAATTACTTCAAAAGTCCACCCTTCGAATCCGAGCATATCGCCGAACCAGTCAATAACGTTGTTGAAAAAAGCCAGCAGTGCAATGAAGACGATCAAATTGGCAACAATAGCAAAAATCATTGCCACTGCTGTCACCGCTCCGTTGCCTACAGCCTCCAGTGCATTAGTTTCTTCCCTAAATTTAGCTTTACTGTTTATCATTTTTCAAGAACAATAGGCAACGGCAACGCTTAAGAGTGGCTGGGTGCGATATAGTCTCCTCCAAATCGCCATTCGAAATGCTATCACATAAAGAGAAGCGAGGAATCTCGCTTCTTTTCCCGCCACGCCCCTTCCTGAAGAATTCAACCTCCCTTGTATCAGAGCCCAGTGCTTCACTAGATGGCATGATAAAAATAGTTTGATAGCAAATATAAGCATGGATATTACTAACTCTTACCCTCTATCAGGTTCTCAACTATTGAATAAGGCAACAATTTTTTCAAGGTTGCATTTTGGTGTAACGATACTGCTGGATTAACACTACAGCAAATGAACCTATTCATTTGATAGGTGTACTGCCTAAGAATTCTCCTTACCCCGCCGGCAAATTCAAATCTTCTGCTCTTGCCGTGCGAGACTCTTCTGTCTCCGGATACATGAGCTTGGCAGCTACCAAGGCCGATGGAGCAGTCATAACTGATTTGGAGAGAATATAAGTGGGACACGCGCCGAAAGCGACGTAGGCGGCGAACAAAGAGCCGTCGATGCATGCGTATGTGCTGACCATAACGGCGTGCAGTTCACTGACCGTCATCTGCTCCATGTATGGTTTGATGAGTAACGCCGAGGAGGACTAAAAATGGCTTCGTTGACACAACTAGATCTGTAGAGGAATACAAGCGGTCCCCTTTTTCTTTCCACAACCACCTACGAAGAAGTGTGTTATCGTCGCGCAAGCAATAACGCAAAGTTGCTTTCAGAAATATTTTGTGTCTGCTACATTAACCAGCTCATAAAACTGTTTTAAGATTTTGTCAGAGACTTAAAAACGTTGACTGAACATGCCTCGTGAATAAGGATAGAATGGGCGCTGCAAACTGTAAAGATCAGCGAGAAAAATCCCTAAATTTATTATAGATATGAATTAGCATTTAAGTTGCTTACACTTTTGATCGATTTTTAAGGGACAGTTGCGAAACTGTAGTTCCTTACACTCCACTATACTAATCCCATTAACGCCTGCAGCACAACTGGCGAATATGGCGAGTATATAAATGGCAACAGTTACCAGAAGTATGCTAGCGACTGCATTCATCGATTCCGCCGCAGTCGTGCCCATCGTCAGCGCCATTGCCCACGCTAATTTCTTCACGCACCACTGAACAATACCGTAGTAGTACAATAGCGCCACAACCGCTCCAAAGTATCCGATTACTTGCAAGACCTAAATACTTTCAAAATATTCGATTCAAAGTGCTCTGTTTGAATTTAAGCACATTCTTGCCGTCAAATTCTGCTGAATAAAATATGCTTCCAGTTGAAAAAGATAACGCTAAGAAAGTGGCTGGAAGCAGACATAATACTGTAATAGGGCCGGTGTTAAAGGGTGTAACGTATGGCTCGCAATGTGCATGCAAACTCACTATACAAGTGTCACAATGCCTGTCCTAGTGCTCTAGTGCCGGATAACAAGTTCAATTCAATCCTAAATTTTTTGCAAGATTCCTCACGTCGTCTTTATTCCATATACCGTATTTCTTCCAATAGACGCCCTCCCTCCAATAGACGCCCCCTCCAATAGACGCCCCCCTCCAATAGACGCCCCCCCTCCAATAGACGCCCCCCTCCAATAGACGCCCCCCTCCAATAGACGCCCCCCTCAAGCGTAGGTTGAAAAAATAGACGCCCACCCTCCAATAGACGCCCCCCTCTAGCCTAGGTTGAAATAATAGACGCCCTGGGCGTCTATTGGAAGAAATACGGTATATTGATTAATATGTAAATTCAGCTCATATTTCCTTAAATAACGCTAATTTAAGTGTTCAACAATTAGTCTTAATCTAGTCGATCTTTTGAAAGAAAAGGCAATAAGCTCAGTAAAAAGCTCCTTGCAACGCACTAGAATCTTACAGTGAAAGCGAAAACCGGGTCCATTCCACAAATATTTGGCGGTTTTGCAATGAAACCGTAGACAAACTCTGTTCCATTGTTTGTATATTCAAGAAATCGAATTATTCCATTTGCCAGTTCGTTGAATTTGATTTTGCCCCATTCCCATCGCAGCATAACGAGGCCGATTAAGAATTGAAACAAACAGCCAATAATCACAGGACGCCATGCAACCTGAAATTGTCCCCATTTAGTTAAACTTTACTTCAATCGATAATCAATGTATTCCTTTTAAATCAATAATACAGTACACTGGCAGTCAGAGTCTGACTCGCGCCAAACCTAGTCGTAGCCAACACGTTTATCAATTGGGCCTTTCTGCGACAATAGTTCAATTTCAGGAGCACATTTCATTACTACAAATGATTTCTTGTGAAAATCGCCACCATCTCTGCACAATACATGGATATAACACTATCCTTCTTCTTTCCGTAATCATTTTACATTCAATGGCACCTTGTTTAATTTTGACCGTTTAGTGCCAAATATTTTTTATCACGCTTACCGAAAACTAATTGCTAAATCCATACAATGTTGTAAATCCACCCATTTAAGTTCTTTATTAAGTACAAAATTTTAATAAAATGGTACTCTTTAAAAACTGTTCAGACCTTTGTTGGGTTGGTTGAGAAGATGAACATCAAAGCGATGATGACTGCCAAGCCGGCCAGTGACACAAGTCGATAGCGATCGTTCATTGTGTCAAAGATGAAAAATACAACAACGGCCGCGCCAATCATTATGTAAAATCCCCTGTTAAAATTGCAATAGAATTATTTATTGTGCGCGCAATAAAAGGAATATCGCCGTATCAGGCTGAGCAAATTTTGAACTGATCAATGAATGAGAAAATAATAAAACCACAGTAATAGTAGAAATTATCAAAACTTCTGATTATTCTTACCACTGAATGAACCGTAATTTCTGCAGCTTCATTACACGCTGCTCGAAGGGGAGGTAACAGCTGCGATAAACGCGCTCACCAAGCTTCGGTTTTACTCCTTGGTAGTATATAAGGAGGATCCATGCAATTGCCATAAGTATCAACAACGCTTGCGCCTTCTGGAAGTTATGACGGATGGCGAAACCGAGAAAGATGTGAAGGGCAATGGCGAGGAGCGCGACGATGCCTACTTTGATTGTCCTGCCGTATTGCTCCATAAAATTTCCGATTGTTCTCTGAATATTCATGTGGAAGTAAGTATTGTTGTGGCGATGAGTAGTTGAGAAGAGAGTAACTAGGACGGAGAGAGGGACAGGGCTATATAACTTGATTTATTGGAATAAATGGGACGTAGACGATACGCCCCATCCGGCCAGATTGGATTATAACACGCCACACGAACATACACAGCATACCGTAGCAGATCAACACATGTATGTATAGCATGTCCGGACGTATACCGGTCGGATGGGGCGTATCGTTCTCGTACGCTCGCAGTGCGCACTCTGGTGCGTTACTGAATACGGCCCCCTGCTTATCGTCTGTCGAAAGATCATTCCCCGCCGGTTTGCCGATGGTTTCGGTTCGTATTGTAGCACGTCTTGAACTGCCAACTGCCGACCCCTGCCCAGTTACTCTTCGATAGTGGACGTGAATACATTGATCAATTGGTATGCTTACTGGCGATGAACGACAATGGCTGAGGATATAGCTATTCAAGTTAGAAATAGGGCCCCAAAAATTAACTGCCAACGCAAACCTGAGCCCAAAGAACATAGCGCAGGAAGCCAGAAGCTGTGTCAGTCTCCTCTTTGATTTGACTAGCACCGCTAAAGATTTGAATCTGGTCCAGCGACGGTTTAACCTAAAAATATGTGTTAGTTGCAAAACTAATGTAAGCGGTACTGTATTCATAAATATTCATGTGCACCAACAGTGTATAAAAATTTAATTTGCGATATCCATTTTATATTTAAGAAACATTGACATAGGCACGCTCAACGATAGCTATCGTATGCTTAATTGCACGGAAGCTAAGAAGCGCTTATTGAATATCGTTATTGGCAGTTAATACGGAGCGAGAGAAATGCAAAATTTGATAACAGGATTTTTTGCATTCACATGATGTGTAACATGACATTCATTTATCATCATAACTTGGGAAACCTGGTTCCATGCAGCAGATTACCTGAATTTGGTAAAATACTAATGCGTTATGTCAGTATCATGTATGAGAGAACTCCTGAATTTTCGATATCGCAAACTAAAATTCTTTCTTAATAAGTATAATTTATCATATGGCTTGAACTTACCGCTAAATCCTTGCCCGTTTCTGCAGAAGCACTGTTCTCGTCCATAGTTAATTAATTTGCAAATTTTCTTCAAAGTATTTGCGACAAATTATAGTCGCGCTCACAAAGAGAGGATCGTATCACTCTGTTTCAATATTCGCACTGCGTTGGAGGTTTTAAATGAGAGTGTTTCCGATTTTTTTAAACAATATGCAGGAATGTGAAAATTAGAATTCAGCGTAGCATTCGCGCGTTCAGTTTTCGGTTCCGTAATAGACACGGTTGTCTTCGAGCATAGCATTCGATGAATGGTGACTGTGACTGTAGCTGTAAGAAGAGAGTAAATTTATAGCGTTGAACTCACTGGCCGACTTCAAATTCCTGTCATATTTTGACAACATTTTAAGCATTACAGTCATTAGTATACTGCACTACCACCACGAACCCGCGCTCAATTAGTATGGGATAAAGTGAGCACTGAAGCACGCGGATGGGAAATTACGAAAATTCTTAAAGAAGACAGCCCCACAGAATGTCTTAAAAATAGTTTACACGACTGATGTTTAGAATAAAACGAGAAGCTAGAGTTTAAGTGAAGATTGTATGAATTTATTCTAACTTTAAAAGCGAGACGCAATCGATGATAGAAAAATTTTTTTATTCGTCTTCAGAGACCGCCTACGAGGCCGTCACTACCAGTAGTATCATTATTGCAGTGAAACGCTCTCAGAGCAAATGTCATTACGCAGCGCCTGTCTATCAGTAAACTAGTTTACAAACACTAGTCCTTTGTTCGCACTCAAAGCTACATTACCCTTGGCGCTGTCCAGTCATACAGTCTGATATCGAAAGACACTATTCAGCTGAATAATGTAAAAACTTGCGCTTTGTTTTCTTTAAGATAACTACTTTTATATTAAATGTACTAGTTTTAATCATTTTCTCAACAGTCGCAAGTACTTTCGCACTTTATATCCGGTACTTTACTATGATAAGCACAAAGTTAACAAGCTCATGCTTTCACATGATGAACAAGTCGGGTGAAAGATGACTGTACTTGTCCTGAAATCTCGCCAAAATATTTGTTCTTCCTTTGTTCCCATCTCGTGCCGCTCTTCAGTGTACACAGATTGACAGGAACATATTGCTTGCTCGTTGGATTATTGTTCGCGAAAACCGTTGATCTAAGTTGCAAATCAAATATGCACACTCGATTGCGCGCTTCGAAAATCAAGTTCGTAGCAATTGGTGAAGCAAATGGTGGCTAAGCACGGGCTTATACTATTGAAGCAGACAGAGGTGCTCGAGAATTTCAAGACTATTTCTCAACTGCCGCATATTTCTCTGATTCTGAAATGAAATAAAGTGTCGAGTATTTTTATCTTTATTAAACAAACTATGTTGAGAATTGAGCATAGAATGATGAGTAGTGAATGTTGAGATAGTTTTATGAAAGAGGTCCCAGGTAGAATGTTTTGTGTGATGCATTTATTTGTAGAATTACATGCACGCAATGTGATAATCACACATTTGTGTATTACTATTGCAATCATCACGGGAGAGCAGCACTGTTTAACTGCATCATATCGCTATTTTACTCTAGGAGAAGAATTTGAATTGAAAACTTTCCTCAAGATGGTGGTGAAAGCATTAAAAACAGTGGAAAGTGTTGGCTTTTGGGGCGATTTGCTGTCGAGGCACTCGTCGATGCCGCACTCTTTGTACCAATCGTCCGGTATCCGTGGCTCGCTTCTAACTCCGAACTGTTGCAAAGTGCAAGGGCGAGGACATTCGCCTATTTCGATGGCGTAAGCATCACGGGTGGTGTCATTGCGGTAGTAGGCCTGAATAACGAACTGATTTTAGTTAAAAATACTCCAACGAGCATGGCACTCCATCTAATCTAACGGTCTATTTACAAGAGATGGCCGTAATTAACACCCGCGTTTTCAAATTCCAACGGAAGGCTTCAATTCCTCGGCTTGTCAGTGCACTACAGCAGAGATGACAGTATGCCACAAACAGCTAAACCCCTCCTCTCAATCAAGCTCAAACCCCAAAAAAATTTTTAACCACTTTGAAATCGATATAAACTACTCGGTAATTCACGATCTTATTTTCAAATTTCCGCCTCATGAATTACGCTGTTTTCCTGGAATTTTTTTCGGGAAATTAAATAAAAGTTCTTGAATCAAAGATCTCGGAGCCGAGGTCGAAATCCAAGCCCGAATCCAAGCCTAACCTCAACAAAGTACTGATTATTGATTTGATGAAGCTCGATCATCAGCAGCGCGGCGTAAGGCGGAGAGTGCGGTTGGGTTGCGCCGAGGACATTGAAAAACGCCGTCATTGTAGTGTCGTGCTATAAAATGTATTACTTCGACCAAATCATTCAACAGTTATGTATTCTTACTGCAGAATAGGCATAAAACTTTGCTTTGTTGTCCGCATTTTGCGACGACTGATTTCTCATACGGGACAACATATCGCCCAAGAGTAGGCCTGAAATCAAGAATGTGTGCTCATTTTGACGATATGTTCAGAGAAGAAGAATCCGACGTATGTCACACTTTTGTTCACCACACACTTTATATTTAAATTCCTTCTCAGCGTAGCATATATGTGGAGAATTGATTTGCGTTATGATCATATTACTGCGATCATGATTTCATTAAATATTAGAAGATTATATTGAAAATACTTCATATCGTAAAAATGACAAACTGCAATAAAATAAGGAGAACTTTTTGGCGACGTTAAAAGTACCAAATTGACTCTTTCTCTAATAACAATAGTAATAATAGTAATGAATTAATTGCTGAAATAAATCAAAGAAAGCTTTGAGTATAAATGTCTTACTAACCTCCTCTGAATCGTTGTATTTCCAAAGTAGGGAACATCATCCGGCCAGTCGCTTCGTATACTTCTGTAAGCTCCTTAAAAATCGTCATATTCATCCAATCCGGCCATTTGTGCGTGTCATTGTGCAGGAGCTGAAATCGAGTACATTTTTAGTCAGCAATGCAGCCAACTCTAAAATTCAGCAAAGATTTATGAACTTAGATGCATACATCAGAGAGGCCTAAAAAAATTTTTATTTCATTGTTTTATAGAAGTAGACAATTTTTTTTCTCCTTTATTACTTTTAACAGAGAGAGAGAGAGAACAATGACCATTTCGTGACGAAATGTTTTGTCACATGTCACACGATAATGTCACATGAAGCAAAGTAGTAAAGCAATACCAATTTCGAACCTGGCAATTCAATGGGTCATATGTTTCGTAAACATCATCATACAACCGCAACGTCCTGTTGAAGCCAGTTTTCTCCCCCAAAAATGTCAGCAACCTTGCATATTTCTGTTCAATCTCTTTCATCTCTGGCGAGTTCTTTTTATAATCTTCGAAGAGTTGCGTGGCAACCGGACAAGGCCGATTTGACCAGAGCATCTGAATAAANTTCTGTTCAATCTCTTTCATCTCTGGCGAGTTCTTTTTATAATCTTCGAAGAGTTGCGTGGCAACCGGACAAGGCCGATTTGACCAGAGCATCTGAAAATGAAGTCAGTCGTAGGCGCTGATGGTATAATGGAAGGTCTGTCCCCAAAGAGGCTTCATTTTATTCAATCCGCACGAGTTGAAAGAAAGTAGACTAATTATTAACGATTCAAAACGAACGAATCTGTTCATTTCGCGAGCAAGATTGCATTTCTTAATGATAAAAATTTTATTGGATCTAGGAAAGTGAAAAAATAACGGAAATATTTTTTGCTCGCTGAATTCTTTTCTTCTTGCATGCTTGACCTAATATTGCATTGTGTTTTTCGTAAATGAAAGGAAGGCGGTGTTTTTGATGGTTCTATCGATTATATATTGTAACTGAATAAATAAATTGAAGCGATAAAACATAATGTCAAAACATTCATGACGAATTCAATCATATTTTCTTTTACTGTGAGAGAAAAATTGTTGAATTGCATACTTTCTCAGTAGACACTACATATATGCAAATCATATTTCAACTTGCCGGGTCATTATCTCTCGGTACTACTTGAATAGGCACAGGTCGCCAGCGAAGATCATTGTTCCATATTTGATCGCCCTCGGGCTCATAAAGGCCAGCCATGTTTGCCAAGCCCGACATTATCACGCGGTTGTAGCTCGTGCTACGAATGTAAATCTAAATTAGCTACAGTTAATAAAAAAAGTAATATCAAAGCACGATAAATAGCTTGTATTGAACATGTAAGTTGAAAATCATGTTCTCAGGTGTTCTGTTAATACTCGCGGGAATTTGAGTTTTATTCACCGCTCAGATGCATCCTCTGACTATGTGCCGCGTATCTCAAGGGAATCACTGTATATGCGATAGATTGCCACTAAAATAAAACTTTATGGAGCGATACTGAATATTGCATGTGAATAGGTTTGAACTCTAGAAATGTCCTCTGGGCGCCCTAATGCGGTGGCGAAAAACTGGTTAGACTTTAGTTATGCAAGCGTCAAGAATATTTGCATAAGACTAAATAACTGCCTGAAGGATAAGAATCTCTTGAAAGAAAAGTGATGTCATATCACTCAGAGCCCTGTTTCGAATCCACTCAGCTCTTACGTTTACTACGAAATAAAATTTCAGCCTACTGAACTTTTGCAGAATTCAGATTTTGATAATATGAAACCCATGCGTCAGCAAAATAGAATCCAAACGTCGGCTTTCCCTGAATCTCGCCTATACTTTCTTTTTATGGTAGCAATTGCACTGAATTTAGATAACCGTTCTGGAAAACATTTCGGAAATCCTTTCCAGTGGAAAGTTATCGCACTTCTCCGCCGCTACCTCCGTTTTAAATTAAGTTCATATGATTATGTCCTCAATGTCTCTGCTGGCTGGATGGCCAAGTTCCCACTTTTCAGAAACACGGAAAGCTTACCTCAGATGCATGATATTTTCTTTGCAGAAAACCATCGTATCGTTGTCGTAGATATTTACCGACTTCGTACTGCTGCCGCACGCCGATCATGGTCAGCTCGCCCAGCCCCTCTGGCCATGTTTCGGCTCGATTGCCCGTATCCGATGGGAATGTTTCCTGCGCTGGCGTACGATCGCCATGTCGCCAAATCTGAAGAAGAGATTAAAATTTGATCGCCACTATGGGATATATCGAGCTCTGTAAGAGGTGAAGGATTGACACAATGATCCGATTCTGGCTCCTTTAGGACAATTTTATTTTTGATGGATAAATGCGACTATCAGAATCAATTATCATGTTCACTGATGTATTGATACTTTATACAGGCTGTTTTAATTACCGGCGCTTTCGATAAGAGAGAATATTCAAGTTTTTTGACAACCTTACCGCCACTATAGCTTATAATAACTAAGCAAACGGGCTTAAAGGTTTGCAAGTTGAAAAATTTATGGAGCATTCATAGTCGGACAAGATGGAAAAATTACTACTGCTACATAAATCAATTGAAATAATTACCGTATGAACAAATTTAAGTGTTCCTATGTTAGCTTTTTGCGCTTGAACACAACTAATTATAAGAACAAAAGTTAAGCAGGCAAGTCGAGCGGCGGTCCCGACGGCGAACATCTGTAAAGCCAAAAAGTTACCATCGTTTCATAACTCACTCGTAACATCATAACACACGCGCGCGTGGAAAGCGGTGAAAGAAACCAAGCGAAAATTTGTGAA
>NIUQ01004397.1:0-13900 GCA_002796945.1 Plectus sambesii
GCCGCCTGCAGGAACCAGTAGCCGCACAACTGATCCGCCATCACTGTCTCGCTGCTCGACGAATGCTCGTCGAACCTCAAATGAGACTGGTTAACGCATGATCGGGCTGAAGGGCGACCGATACGAGAGATGACTTAAAGCGACTCTCGACTGATTAAAATGTTTGCATTCAAACAGCAACGTACGGCACTGTTATGGCCACAAACTCTTACGGGACGAAGTTTCAAATCACGCGCCTCCGATAACGGTAGCCTTCGCATACCGGCGCCCTTTAGCCCGATTAGTTAACGCATAAGCGCCTAACAATAGTAAAAAATGGTAGGAAACGGAAAAGCGCATACAGCTCATTTTTCGTTCAATAACAAGAATTTTCGTCAGGCACCGTAGTTGGCAAAGATGAGATCGCTTTTCGCTGCGCAAAAACCGTCTTCCACCCGAAATGATAGTCGTTTCTTGGATAACACGGACGTAAATTAATATAAAGAGTAGCCATCGAGATTCGAAGCAGTTTGTCATATTGAATCCAAGGTATTTGTTACTAATCGAAAAAATTGAATATAAATTATTCATATCGACTTGCTAAGCTTGCTGGATTAGAATAGTTAACACATAAGGAAGGAGGTAGCAACAGACTTGAAATAATCGCCGGTCCAGAGTTTTTGGACGAAAGCCTTGCGCGCTTTATTGAGCGTCTGTTCATAGAAGTCGGCGTCTTCCTTCTTGTCGAGCAGTTCGGCAATTCTACGGGCGCTCTGCAATGCCGCCAACCACAAACTGCCACAATAAGCGCTGAAAGAGAATGAACAGATAACTATAAGAATATCGCAGTTATTTTTTATCGCATAAAAACGAAAAATAATATAAAAATTCGATTATACTGCGAGGCAACAAAATGATTTCCGGGAATTCTAAAGGGCACTTATGTGTTGAAAGTGTACTGATTGTTTTAATTTACACTTATGATGAGGATAGCTGAAATAGCCACTACAAATCCTCATTCTTAATTTCCCATTCAAAAGTAAAAGTGCCCTGAAACAAAAGCAGAATATAATACAGTGAAAGTCGTTTATACCGGTATTTGAGGGACCGATCAAAATAACTGGTATACGCGAAATATCGATATAAGTGAACTTATTTGTATGGGGAGATGCACTTTGGGACCAACGAAAAGCGTAAGTATAAGTGAATTACCGGTATAACCGAAACCGTTATAAGTGAATTCTACCGTACCTGCTTCCTTTCATGACCCAAATGTCATAAGTCTGATCAGGGAAGCCACTGTTTTCAATGAGACCATCGCCGTCAATGTCCCAATGAGCGAGTCCGTCCTTTATAATTCGTTCAATAGAGGGGTAACTCTGCTTCAAGAACGCTAAGTCGCCGTTCATGATGTGAAGGTGGTCGCGATAGGCGGTGAGGACGAACTTGAGGTTCAGATCCTTCCAATCACCCGTGTCGTGCAGCATGTACGCGTTCGGAAGTAGCCAGGGATCATCGCCTAACAATAAACACGAAACTACAATAAGTACAAATTATAATCATAATTCTGTAAAATCTGGATATTAAAAAATGATAGGAGAGGCTGTTTTTTGAATTCCCTATACACTACAGTTCAACTCTTGTGAGACTAGAATATAAGAGCATTTCATAATTTCATGCATTCTCTTATATGCAGATAATACAGGATGTCTCAGAAGTAAATAGCCATACCCTCAGCCGAGTTACTTCTGGAGATGGCTTGTTTTTTGAGACACCTTATATTGAACATTAAAACTATTATTCAAATCTTATTCACGATTTCATAATATTCCAGAATTAATTACTATCAATCCCGAATTCATCAGACGTCGTCTCTTACCAGGATGACCCATGTCGTGAGGTAAACAACCATACGTCTTCACGACTGTGTGCTTATTTTCCGACAGACTGACCATATCGCGGTTGTCCGTATGAAGTACTTGGTCAGCTAAATAAGCAGCATATGAGCAAAGTTGATGTTACGACCCGCTGGTAGCCCATCAAACGGCCCTCACATAGCATAAAAATCGATAAAAAGCGACACGTATTTTTGCTAAGAAACATTCGAGCAGAAAATTTAATTATGGTGCATTGGTTGCTCATTGTTGTATAAAGAGAATTATGGACTATAATTAACTGCGTTTATGAACAGCTCGTGTGAACGCTGCAAATTTTCTACCGTAACCCTTAATGAAAACTAGGCTGAGGGTTGCATAGGCGGCAAATTTGAAAGAGGCACTTAAAATGGTTTCACATAACAGCACTCAAAAAAACAACTTACTGAAATCAGCTTGCAGTGAGTGTTGCAGTTGCGGCCAGTTTGAAAGGAGTGCAAAAGATGCGTAGAAATGTACATCGTATGTGTTGATCATATAATATTCCCACGCTGAAAAGAGTGATATATTGATTATATCGAAATAAAATTTCAAATTCAAACAAAAAAGCAATTTAAGGTAGAGCCAAATTTCAAATAAAGACTACTAAATAGCGTAAAAATATTCCAATCAGTAACAAGAAATCCGAGACTGAATAAGGCGAACGGCTTAAAAAGTTGATAGCCCTACTTTTATAAATTTAGGCACATAAAAACCAACTAACGGCATCATTCAAGGAGAAAAACGATGTTCAAGCATCGAAAAGCGAGTTCATCTTTACCAATTACGATGCAAGGCTCGATTTCTAGCACATGTTACTGTTTCTGTTACTGATCGAAAAATGTTCTCTATATTACCCATCGATCAAGAACGTAAAAAATCAAAGACAATCAACTGTATCCTTTAAAAACCGCTTAAAGCACACACATTCGAGGTATCCAAATCGGCCGAACTCTTTAAAGACTCGAACAGAATAGTCGCTCATTTGCGCTTCGGTCTGCCGCCAACTTTCGTCAAATTCCATCCACAGCGAGCCGCCATCTGTCATGAAGTACAACTCGTTGAAGAGAGCGCTCTTGTACCAATCTGGAACGTTCGAATTCTCGAGCACGGGCGCTTGCCACTGCTCGATCTTCTGCTCCCAATCGGCGTAGGAGATGAGCGCGCGTCTTGCGAGATCTTTGGCAGCGTCTGGCTCTGTGCCAAGAAAATGCGCGTATCGCCTGGAAGATGTGGATATTTTTGATTAGGATATTAAGCATGCGCACCGTGGATTACGCGCAGTCTAAATAGGTAAATTAGTAAATTAATAATATAAATTAGTAAAATTAGTAAAATAAGGCTCTCTTATACTAATGCTGTAGTATATGGTATACTATAAGCATACTGTAGTACGCTGACCCTGAGCCGTAATTAAAGCAATTAATTCAACTGTGCAAATTCCAATTTATAAGCTTAATCGAATCAACAACATGGCAAGTGGTACTACTTTATCACTCGCTACTGTTAGCTACTTATCGAAAAAATTTGATTAGAGATTGAGGACAGCCTTTAGTAGCGCAAAAATACTCAAAATAAACAATGAAAGTCGCGAATACCGTTTATAAAGCCGTTTCTTGCCGCCGAAGCGAACGAGAGGCATATGCCAGACAAGTGCAAATTCAGCGGACGCCGATCCTTGAGCAGTCACATCAAACTGCGAGCATATTGCGACGCCCAGTTCCTTCGGATCATGGCTCTTTCCTGAAACATTTCCAGATATGACATGCATTTCGCAGAATAGATGTGCTACCATGAGAAACAAAATGGCCGTTGTCGAGCAGCTCGTTCCAGATTTGCTCGCCATCCGAAGAAGGATCAAATGTTGAGGTACTAATAAAGGCATTACTATTCTGAAATGGAAATCATATGTAGGATGTCGCTTGGTTGTCCCGCCACCGCGGTACGAATTATCTATTTACAAGACATTTATTCGACCCGACCGGTCCAGACTGCACTCAAAACGAACTACCACTCTCCTCTCAATTCAATCGATCACCACACAATAACACGAGAAAACCATTTCAATCCCAAACAATCGTGTCGGGACATTTGTTATCGGCGGGCCAATTCGATTCCATAAGCGAACGCCTACACATATACTTGAAAACACCTAGACGACATTTTCCCATAAGCAAAGGAGAGTAATCGACAAACCGTCTGTCTCGTTGCCAGTACATAAGTACACGGCATGTCGCAAATCGTATGATGAAGAGCGATTCCCTGCACGTCATCTCCATCAATTTGAAATGGCTCGCTGGCACAGTGCCCTTCTTGATTCCATCGCTTATCGCCTGTCCCGTTTCTGAATGTGAAGCTAATAGTGACGTCATAGTTTTGTTCGCTCTTGTTCTCCACATCCCAAACAAAGACCGTGGCTGGCATACTGGTGTTCTGCAGAATCACTTGTAGTAAAGATAACAAGGCAGATTCATGAATTATTTTTTAATTCTTAGAGTAGTTAAAATGCAATTTCAGTAAAGTATTTAGCGGTATTGTTACAGATAAGCCTATCTACTATGCTGCAACGCTTAAACAATTCGAATGGAAGAGAAAATTAGATATAAGAGAACTTTTCCGAATTCCTTATATTCATTCATATCGCGGTTGTACTGTCCTATTATATCTTGGAAAGTGTCTTTCCTATTCTGAGTATTTTATTAAAGAATAATTAAAGCAACAAATTATAAATTGTCATTTTAATTTTTATAGTCAACGTTTCCCAATCAATAACAAGAAATCTTTGACTAAATAAAGCTTCATTCTATCGGTTTATCAATATTTTTTAACTGAAAGCGAGCTGATCTTTGCCAACTACGGTGCTTGGCGAGATTTCTTGTTACTGATCGAAAAATTTTCTGACAGATTTTTAAATATTTTAAAGATTTAATGAAACGGACCTCATAATCATGCGGAATGACGGGCGATATTTGTCGGCAAGTAAGCACCAGTCCAAGCGATTTAATATTGTATCTGGTCCAAGAACGGGGATACAATCCGCGATAATCAAGATCGCTTGCAGGGAATGAAAAATCCCACGCAGATAATGTCTTTTTCTCCACGTCCACTGCAGTCAGAACTTTTTGGTAGACTGTTCTGTTCTCAGAACGAACGGTGACGATAAACTGAAATGAAATCACTCATTGCAGGGTCTTCCATCATCACAATTCAGTACTTTTGCATTCAAATTCATCACCCTTGCACTCAATTTCGTCACTTTTGCATTCAGTTCTGATTAATTAGCGTTCTAATTGAACACAAGACAGACGAATTTGAATGTAAAAGTGAGGAATTCTGATGAATGGCGATGTACGAGAGAGATAAGATAAAAAAAGCGAGCTGACCTGATCTGCTTTCACATTGCCGACCCTCTGTTCAACAATGCCCGGCCTGAGAGAAAATTTGCAGAAACCTCCGCGAAAATCTCGTCCAATTCCGCCGCAGCCAATCCCACCGCAAGGCACGCCTGAAAAACGACATTCAAAGCTGAGTACTTCACCACAATTTTTGAGCAAACTGTTAGAGCGTCACTAAGATTCATTCTTATTTCAAATAGCAGATAAGTTAAAGCACGAATACATTATACCGTAACGTATGCTGTCATTGTGCAATTTTTATCCTAAAATGTATGTGTGTTCACTTCTATCTTTCCCCCAGGGTTCTCCCGAGATAAATATAAGTTGGTTTGATTCCTCCCTCCTCTTTCCTAAAAGAAACGACAGAATACAAACCAACCGTAAAATGGCTTGTGTCTAAGCAGTGAAAGGAAATCGATGAAACGAACGCGTCCTTCCCACCACGCACGGAGGTAATAAACAATATATCTGAAACGCAAGAAGTATATCATCAATATAATATTTGAGTATCTATCGTGAGTATAAAGATCTAATGAAGATTTTAATTTAAGTTAAAGGTTGAATATGATGGAGTCGGTTTATATTCCCGCAAAAGCGATATATGCTCTTTCTTAACAGTGAGTATCTTCTTTTTCAAATGCGTTATTATTTCTTGAAAAATGCGACTTCTCAAACAATGGTGTCTATCCTATGATGTGCTTCCCGTATATATCAGAATACCTCTGTCGCGTGTAAAATTTTGTTATATACTCAAAGTACAAGATGAGTCCCTCGGCGTTGTGCATATAATTATTTCTGCATGCACAATAATAGGATCTCAAAGCGTATTGTGTGCTTGAAACTTATTGCACGCAACAGGGATATGTACGCGCTCTAATGCCACTCTATAAAAATAACAATTCTGCGTTGCATCAAATAATTGTTTACATTTTTAGCTGAAAATCGCAATGAAGTATGATTAAAATATAATTATCATATTTACAATCAGTATTAAATATGCTTATTAAAGGCCGTGTTAGAGTCAACGTGCGACGTCGCAACGTCCGAAATCCATAGTGCAATTACCAAGAACTATTCAACGTCCGTTTCGTAATTCTGGGTAATTGCACTGTAGATTTCGGACGTTGCGACGTCGCACGTTGACTCTAACGCGGCCTTAAATGTCAGACGAAAAAATGCACTTTATAGTTAAATGTATACTATCTATAAACACTCTATCTTGAACAGTATGATAATGCAATAAGAAGAAAAATACATGCCGTATCATCATAGGAATGATGGCGAGGGCTTGACGGAAGGTTGGCTTATTGAACGGCTTGCGATGGCTTTCTGGCGCTTTAAAATCACCTCTTGCCAACCAACCCGGTCCATCCATCCTGCTTTCCATGAAAACAAAAGTTTCAATACGTCTTCTTCTCAGTAACTCAACAGCGTTGAGAATGAGACGACAGAAGACAGCGCTGTAGTCGGTTGCTGAGTTGATCAAACAAACTACATGCGTATTAAAGTGGCAGCGCGCGACGACCGCGACGACGCGAGATGACGTCTCGGCTTACTCTTCGAGGACAAAGGTGCAAACTTCAAACAGCAACGGTAGTATGTTCGCAGGAATAAGTTTGTCACAAGATGCACGAATACGAAAAATATGGCAGTGAGTGTTTTGCACTAAACTGTTTGGCGTTTCTCCCACTCTTTCGCTTCTTCTACCACGCTGAATTGTGCTGATATCGTAAAACGGATCTATTAAACGAATACCACTGCCAGTCATAGTATCCGAATCGTTTCTTTCCTTAATATTGTCTTGTGTGAGAATGATGAAAATACTCAAACTTGAGCACTATTGAACACTCGAGTCTCATGGACTACTCCTTCCCATAAGCAAACGCCAGAAAAGGAAAAGCTCCAATAGGACGCTACGCCGCCGCATCTGTGCAAGCTCTTTCCGAACAGTTATGGACAGTTAGAAGATGTTAAATATTTTATAACTAGTAAGACACTCATAAAAGAACAAGTTTATACTTCCGCAATAACACGTGTTGCATATCATGTTTAGCGGAATGTTGCCTCCTTTATTCGTATGTAACTTATAATTCTACAAACGGGCTGACTGTTACACCTTAAGGCTCTTCGTTTGCTGACTGTAGGAAACTATAAAATCAACGTCATGCACAAGTTAGCAAATGGAGCATGGACGCGGCTTCAACCATATCTAATTCTTAATAGCAAATCATATCAGAATTTATTTTAATAAACTAAGCAGCCTTGTTGTAGACAGCTAATTACAAATCCGCGGTACATTATAGAGAGATAGGGATGACCGCGGTTCCCTTTATAACAGTAAAAATCGAACGAATAAAATTCATGAAACCCTGCACTTTCAAGACTGCGTTACAGCGTGTTGCCAGAGCAGTCAGTCATCAATAAGTAGCAAACGGTAATTTCGTGATAATAACTCCTTCATATTGCTCCTTTTTAGGAGATGTGTGAATACAAAACATACTGTTTATGGTATGTCTTCCCTAAAGGCCATTCTTAGTGGCACTTTCAAAACTGCCGCGTTTTAGCGTATAATTCGGTAATCAGTAAAAGTCAATAAGCTACAGTGGAATTTGTTTATACCGGTCATCGAGGGACCAGCAAGTTTTGACCGGTATAAGCGAAATACCGGTATAACCGAATTTTTCGTATGGGAAAGTTCGCTTTGGGACTGAAAATTTTGACCGGTATAAATGAAATACCGTTCTAACCGAAACCGCTATAAACGATTTCTACTGTATCCGTGATTGTGAACGCAAGGCGCGCTTAACACTCAGGCAACACTTCGCAATGCAGGACTTTCGACTAACTATCATCATTTACCTACACCGAATCTAACGACGGTATGTGCACGGTACGCCCCACTTTTTCGGATTGTGTTACTACATGCCATGCGCATATGCACAGTATAGGGTAAAAAATCAACGCATGCGCGTGTAGCGTGTAATTACGCAATCTGGAAAGTGGGGCGTATCGTTCCCGTCCGATAACCAAAGCCAATCAGCTCAGTTGGAAGCAAAAGGACTTGAACACAGCTCGGACACAATTAAATAGCGCTCATAAAGATAAATTTTGCTGAGCGAAAACCACATGGAAACACGGAGAGTAATCTGTCGCCAGAGGACGTCGGTGCTTCGGATGGCGTGTTCGTGGACAGCGCGGACGCAACAGCGGGCCATTTGAACGAATGTGTCGGCGCGGTTGTGCGTCTTGAGGCGATATTCAATGCCGCGCAGCAAGTCGTTCGTCTTCAGAATCAGCAGCATCTGTCGAGGCATCCTCTCCAGGACGTCCGATATCTGCGGCAATAGCGACCCTGCGTATCGCTTGATCTCGCAAGCCTAAAGTCGATAATTTAGTAGATTTGTCTACAGCGTTTCGCTTTTATCCTTATATCGCGTATACCAATATAAAGCTTATGCCGGTTGCGCTTTTATCGGTATTTTACTGATATCGATCGGTATATTGCTTATAACGATTAAGTTCGGCCGGTACCGGAGCGTGTCTTTCCATACAATGAAGCACGCTTATACTGGTAACTTTGACCGGTCCTCCAAGTATCGGTATAAACGAATTTCACTGAATACTTAATACTTCGTTACGGGAAAGAAAGTGTATACGCGGTTATAACTGCGATGCGCTAACGATGGAAAAGCAAATTGAATCCATTTTGTTGTGCGACTGTTGCTACTTTACCGTGGGAAGAAAATTAGTAAAAGCAAAAAGCTATTTTACGCCATCTTTCATCATACTTCGCTACCCTTGCATTCTATCTCGTCAAAAGAGAGTTCCAATTGAATGCAAAAGGGACATATTTTGATGAAAGATCTTTTAATAAATCTAGTCGAGCTAAAGGGCAACGGGTACACGAAGGTTACCGTTATCGGAGGCGCGTGATTTGAACTGCGTTCCGTAAGAGTTTGTGGCCATATCAATTCTGTACGGTGCTATTTGAATGCAAACATTGTAATCAGGCGAGAATCGCTCTAGGACCTCTCTCGTACCGGTGGCCGTTTAGCCTCACTATAATAAACCGAACTGACTTCATCGGCCGTTATGACGTTCTTGCTAATTCCACTGGTCACTGATTTCCATGACCGCGCGGTGACCATACACGCAAACAGTCCGTATAAATCGCCAACGCCCATCTTCTTCGACCAATACTAAAGGAAAATTGGTGTATGAAACATCCATACATGGGATTCTTATTAATACCCTTCCACTTTCAGTTGGACACTCTCTCAATCAACAAGGACACTTTGTTGCATATATTTTAAAAAATGAGTTTAAATCTATTTCGAAAGTGTCAAATTTTTAAGTCAAGATTTTATTCATATATTTTTGTGAAAAATAAAGACACATAAGATTATTTTTTTATAAGAAGATATGTATCGTATGTTCTAAGAAGACAAAGTATACTTCATATTCTGTATAACATTTACAAGTTTGAACATGTAAATACAGCTTATCGCTTACTTTGATTGCATCTTGATCCGGTTTGAGCAGAGCAAGCCATAAATTGGCATAATTCAATCGAAAGTCGTCGGTCAACGTCTGCAAAGAGAGGAAACATTTTGTAGAACATAATGAACGTGCGGTAAATACATTGATGAGCCAGTTTAAATGAAATATATTTTCACTATCGCATCACTCAGCAACAAAAAAAACTTTTCGTTCTCTGAGCGTTCTTCATAAAGCTAAATGTACTCGCACATTTTCAGTTGATAATAGGATAATGTTAAGCCTCTCTTTTCGCTGCGAAAACTTATATCCTACCGCAATCTTAATAGATTCTAAATTCATTTATGCGTGCGATAAATTATATCGATTATCGATTATCGGTGCACTTAGCCAACTCAATCATGACTCTATTCTTACCGATCAAAAAATAATAAATCTATCTTCATAAAAACAGAAAAAGGGCGTCATGCTTACTATATATAGCCCATGATCAAGTAGAACCAATTCCACTGATCCATTTGGCTTCTTGTTGACAAGGACATTTCCTGGATGCGGATCACAGTGCACGTAGCCTTGCACGAAAATCATCTCGCTGTATAACTTTCCTAGTTTTCGGCATACCTGAAAATTGAGGAAATTAAGCGTCTAAATTTGGGGTAGGTATAAAATTTCCACTTTTATACGGACGCATTTCGAATCAAACAGGACGTTTTAAAAATTAAAAATGACATTTTTCATAATAATCTGACTTGAATAGTGTTCTCTTTGAATATGAAAGCAACCCTACTAAACTAAGACGAGAAATTTCATTAGGGCTACTGTAATAGAAACGCAATATCTTCATACAAAGAGCGAGGGAATGTGTTTAATTCCACCACGTCGTCCACTACTTACATCATGAGCATCAATTCGATTTTCTCTGAAATACTCAAGGTCATTCACTTGGCCGCCTTCACAGTATTCCATTACCAGTACGCGGTCAGTGCAATGCTCCCAGTGGATCTTCGGTACCTGAAATATGCCAAAATATTTGAATAAAGTTGTTTTACGAAAACACAACAAAAGAATTAATACTTTGACTACGCTTTAATAAACTATAAGTGCAACATCAGCAAACATTGTGAAATGAAAAGATACAAAGGCCACTCTTCCCTATTCTTAATAAGCGTCTTGGTTCACTTTCCTTTGACTGTTCCTTGCACATTTATAGCGTAGCATAGAGCTGCCCCGCCCCCCTTTCTAGCTGCGTCCAAAGTTTGCCTTCCTCTCCTCCCATTGCTTATAAGTGTAGGCTTCGCGTCTGACTATTGCTATCCTAGATTATCACCATATTCCGCATTGCAAATGACGTTGAAACACATTCAGGCTACGCTGAGCGCATTCACTCAAACCAAATAAATAATTAAGTACAGTAAAATCCAGATAGAGGGTAATTCATCATATTTCGTTACTTTTGCATTCAAATTCATCCAGCTTTCATTCAAAAACTTTATCTATGTATTCAATTCGAACACCAGTCTGACAAAACCAAATGTAACAATCACAAAACTGAACAAACGGTTGACGATTCTGAACGCGAAAGTCACAAATTATGATTAAAGATCCTGTAACAGACTCTTGATGATTATCTGGTAATTTGCAAAAATTAAGGCACGCAAATATGAGAGAACTCGAATAAAAGAGAGCTCTCCCAATTTCGCTGCATTCTCTTTCACGCAAGTGCTTAAGTGAACAGCATCCTTACCCTGAGAAATTCGAGATGCTGAAACATTCGCCGTACTCGCTCGGCATTTTTCGCCTCACTCAGGAAGTCCAATTCCCGCGGCAAATTTTTCTTCGTTTCCTCCACAAGCCACATGAGGTTAAAGTCAGGGAATATTTTCGCGACGATTCGGACGAGTGCCTGAATAATCGCGCCGTATTAATCAATAATCAATACAAGAATATATGGAATATCATGTTCACCTTAATAAAGACACTTCTAATATCTAACAAGGCATTTTCCAGCACAAAGAAGACATCTTCCAGTTCAAATGAGACGCTCTTCATATCAAACAAGACATATTTCAAGTTATATCAAACTAATAAACATCCTATTTGATTTGAAAAGTGTCTTTATCAACGTGGAAATACAAAATATATGACTTAGCGATATAATACGAACCTCCATTGTAGCCATATCGACGACACTGTGAGGCTTTACACGAGGGTGCTGTACTTTCACCGCTACGGTCTCGCCTGTAGACTTGAGCGTCGCCTTGTAAACCTGCGCTAACGACGCCGCCCCATGCGGTCTCGCGTCAAACGAGGAGAAAATGTCTGACACCTGGAAGTTGTCGTAATTGAATTCATTCGAATAATCCCTTTCATGCTTTCAGTGCAAATAATGTACATCGAGTCGGATGCGCGCGATGTATTCTTTCGTACGAGGACAGTACGCCTCACATTCCGGAATCGCGTTATAAGACGCCACACGCGCATGCTTTGATTTTCTGCAGTATCCTGTGCAATCGCTTATGGCGTGTAGTAACGCAATTCCGGAATGTGAGGCGTACCGTCCACGTACCTATTCCTTTACCGAAAAAATTGATCTTCACCAATTTTATTCGACTGATATAAGAATATCATAGACAGAATTCTTTAACGAACAATCGAAATTAAAATTCCACTCATTCAAAATCTCATTCTTATAGTTTCTTTTCATATTTGACGTCATGAAATAGTCACGAAATAATTCGCTATTTATTTGATCTTGGTGTTTTGTCAGAGAATAATCATTGGCTGAGTCCGATAATTAAGGAGGTAATATGCCAGTTTCATATCGCGTACTTTAACTAATGTCGTACTTAGCGCAATGATAAAGATTAGGCCTTAAGTACGACTTTAGCTAAAGTACGCAATATGTAACCGGTCCATTATATACCATGTCCACTTTTACAAGGACACTTTCCAAATCAAAGAAGATATTTTCCAAGTTAAATTAAAATGGAAAAAAACCACTAAAATTTGAAAAACGTTCTTTTCGAATAGGAAAGCGTACTTATTGAAGTAAAAGTGGAATACAAAAGTCATAAAAATAACCATATAAAATTTCCAGACAACAATAGAAGCAACGAGCTTACTTCAACGCCCATATCGTGTCGAAGAACTTTTTGAACATCTTCAAGAGAAGTTTCTGGCGCTTTAGAGTGCAGAACGGACAAAGTAGTGGTATACTCTTCGGGAAGAAGATACTCGAGCGATCCGCAATGCTGACCGACCTAAACTTGATCACTTAATGGAATTGTTATGCAAAGACAATTTCAAATAGCGATATGTGTATTAGTCGGGCTAACTGCAGAGAGGTACAGCGAAATCCGGATAAGTGCACAAGATTTTGATGCAGTTCCATGCCCCGACATTTTTTTGCCCCATGTTTTGTACATGATATAAACCCGGATAAGTGCACAACCCGGATATCTGCACAAGATTTTCTTGCCGGATCGATGTGCACTTATCCGGGTTTCACTGTACTCAATACAAGCGCCCAGCACCTGTGGGACAATTTAGCCTCCCCGCGAGTATTTACGCACACACGGACGCCAATATTAGCTTGAAATGCGAAATTTTGTATGGTGAAATACGATTTATGCCAAATTGTCCCACTGATGTTAGGAGTTGTATCGCGTACCTCTCTGCAATTAGCCTGAATATATAAGTATAGTCTAAATTTGCCGATCAGTAACAAGGAATAATACAGGGTGGTCCAGAATAAACATAACACCTCCTACACCACCCTGTAAATTGAATAAGGCAAGCTGCTTCGACAGTCGATAGCGCTTCTTTCTATCAATTAACGCACGTAAAAACAAAGAAATGACAATAATCTTCGGTGAAAAACAGTGTTCCCGCATCGGAAGCGAGCTCAATTTGGTCAACTACTGTTCTTAGTGAGATCTCTCATTACTGATCGGAAAGTGTTGACTATGATTACTTATGAGCGCGCAGCAACAACTGAATTACGTGAATAAAACATGCTAAAGCTGGAAAGTACATTGTGTCGTTTTTCAAGCAAAATATAGTAAAAATTTTACCTTAATATAAACGCCTCCATTAGCGCATGCCAACTGGAGCAGT
>NIUQ01004398.1:0-13873 GCA_002796945.1 Plectus sambesii
AATGAATGATTCGTTGTGGTACACGTGTCTCATTAATTATGCAGCACTGTCGTCAAAAAGTAAGCGCAAATCCTTCGAAACTTAAGACGTTCACTTATCTCATACTTAAACTGGCGCCATGGCAACTGGCGTCAAGCGCCATTGGGAATCGACAGAAAAGAATGCTTGAGACTACTGTTTCAGATAGAAAAGCGGCGCCGATATTCATAAACGCCAAAAAGTCTTACCCTAAAGTTCTGTTACAAGAAATGAGCGTATTGTTACCAAATTTGTTTCAAGACCACAATAAGTATACATGAATGAAACGTCTTGGCAAATAAGATTTTGCTGCCTTCAGGCGACCGATTCAAAAATTGCTTCTTGCTTGACGCAGCACACAGAGGTGGGTACGGGTCGGCGCCTGGGGGATGCGCACCCTCTCAGATTCATGACCTCATTCTATTCAACGCTTACCCAAAAAGGGTCCTCCACAAAGAGACCTTTGTCAAAATATTCGTACCCCCATTAAGCGGTAAAAAACAACGATCTGCTTCCAATATTTAAAATTTTCTGCACTCCCACAGATTCAAAATTCAAAATCGTAAACCATCTAAGAGGTGCGCACCCTCCACACCCCCGTACCCATCTCTGAGAGTACAGTATACTTAGGAATAAAAATCAGTTAAATCAGTTCAAAAGTTGACCATACGCTGCTTCTTCGTCTCAATCGCATCAAGAATGGGCTGTCGCTTAGTTTGGTAGCGCCGTTGCAACTCCTCCAACTCTCGATCCATTTCCGATTCTAGTCCCGACATGCGCTTCAATAGATCCTCAAGTGGTAAGTCGCGCAACTGAAAATATTTCACCAGATTAACGACGAAAACGGTTTCGGACAACAGCTGATAAACACTTATTCACTAACAGCCTATCAAGTTCAAACAAGATTAATGATCAAACTATTCCATTTTCTAATCAAATTGGACGCTTTCTGTGAAATTAATTCAACAAATGTCCTCTTTGATTCATTTTAACTGTTCTTATTAAAGTGAAAGTTTAAAAATTAAATGAAACTGGCAGATTAAAGAAAGAAGGTCTACGCGACCACAGACGCATACCGACCATCTAATCAAACTACAAAAATGCGCGCAAAGTGCGTAGGCACACCGTAAATTCTATTACCGTAAATGCGCTCGCTGATCACTACAAAAGTATGCTATAAAAAGAAAGAAATCAAAGTCATATGACGTTGAGCGTCCGGTCATGTTTGCGTCTACCGTCTACTCTCAGAGAGCAACTGCAGCGTCGCGTCACGCGTAGATCAATGTTTAGTCATCACGACGACAAACCCGTTCCATTATCACAAAATAATTGGAATTCTTCAAAAATAAACAACGCAGCAATTGTAAAAGGGCGTCTGCGGAACTAGGAGAGCAAAAAAGGCCGAGCCGAACAAGAATGAAACTTCAACGGAAAAGAAACCGGAAAAGGGGCTGACGATTTGGCGAATAGCTATCAACTGCGCCATTCAGTGCTGAATAATCTCAATGAGATAGTGCGCCGCTGATAAAAAATCTGATGTGGATCAATATGCTATTTCAGAAAATATCGAACAGAACAGAGTTCGAAAGATGATAAGATAATACCAAACAAATAAATGCCATGCACAAGCATAACTCCTATATAATATTTAAACAACCTCTTTCAGCCTGGCGAAAGAATCGCATTGTTTAAGCCCATAAAATAGGTATTGTCAGGTCTGGACCCATTAATAAACATAAACATTAAAACAGCTTGTAAATTTAAGAATTCCTGTTTCCGCACTAATACCATTTTATTATTTAGCCCATAAATTACATGCAAATTGAAAAAATGCTTCAAGAGATATTAAAGGTTTCTTAGAAGTAAGGAATTTTAGTTTTTAGGATTGCGAACATACAAAGTCGTAATCGCCGTCTTTGAGCGCGCGATGGAAATGATCGTCGAGGATTGATGAATCGGCGGTAGAGTCGGCGGCGCCAACGGCGGACTGCTCCATGGAAGACGTGTAGAAGGCGGCGTTGCTGTGAGCAGCCAAAGGATTCTGCTGCCCGTACTGGTGCTCTTGCACCTCCAACTGACGCATGTAATAGGGTTGATTTGAGGCATGTTGCTCCTCGCTTGTGTCGTAAGCTGCAAAATATGCATTGCTGATTAATTTTGCTGACAAAAATGGGTACAGAGTAAAATCCGCTTTAAAAAGAATGTGGAAAATGTCGATATGATTCTCCCAACTTCTCTCATACATCTCAAGCTTTGTAGCAGATATGGAAGAAATCATAACAATTATAAAGCGCCTTTTATGTCGAGATTCGACTGTAGACGAAATGTTTATGATTAAGATTCAGTTGCAAATCGTCAATGCGAGCATTCTTTTTCAAGTAATTCCCACAAAAGCCATTTACTCTATCTTTTCAAGCGCAACGAGCCGTAATAATCAGAAACCCAATCTAATCTTCCAAAATTATCAACTATAACTATTGCATTGTGGAGTAACGAAGCTATATCAACGTTATTCACTTTTATAGCGATCGATTTGTAGGCAAGGCGCCTGATAGCGAAGCGACAGCCAAAATAATAAGTTTCAATCGGTTGCTATGAACAACGGTCGTCGATCCCCTCGCAGCCAATAACACAACTATCGCTCAGTGCTTATCCTGTAACTCAAAGACGGCGCTCAGAGAAAATTTCGCGTCAATGCGCAATGAACCGCTTCATTGCATGTACAATATGCTTATTGCTATTTGGGTTAACTGAAGCCCAATACCAAACTTGCTCGCTAAAAGATGGAGAAACGAAAATATGCGAAGGTGAGTAAGCGATTCTCTCAGCTATTTCCTCTATAAACGCTCGCGCGTCTCATAAGATCAGTACTTAGATAAGGCGGGGGCGACAACTTGTGTCAACTTTTAAGCAACCCAATATCGGTGTAGAGGACAGGTGAGGTAATCTGAGAAGTGATCACCGATTCCCTTCACGACGAACCCTCTTCCCCAATAGCGCCTACATTTCAGCGAGTGATAAAGTGGAACCTTACGGTAACCTGACCTACAAAATCAACCCAAACAGCCAAGGTGGCGGGCAGATTTGCTGTCAAGTGCTCGGCTTGAAGCGCGGCGTCATCGTGGAGTATGTCGGCAACACCGAGGAATGGACCACCACCGGCTGTGGCAGGAGCACCACGACCGTCAAGTGGGAGGTCTACGGCAAGCCTAAGATCAAGTGCTCTGCAAATGCCAACTCAGAGACTCCGCAATCTCCCATCTTCACTTTCTACAGCGTCCAATGGGAGGCCAACGATGGATCGCTCTCATAATTATCGCGTTAATGCATTTCGTTATTCAGCCATTGTAATATAGTCAAACTTTGTCTGCTAATGGAATAAACCAAAAAGTGCAATAAATACTCCTAAATTACATCTGTACAGTGACTTTTTATCGTTATTCGTCATTTTTCTGCTTTCAAAATCGTCACTCTGGCATTCATTTTCGTGAAACTAGCGTTCTAATTGACTGGAAGAGTGACGAAATTTAATACACAAAAAAATGACGAAGAATGATAAAAGCCCCCTGCAAATCGCGAAATACGAACGAGAAACTCACTGCGCATGGAACCTTGCTGGTGGTGCTGCTGTTGTTGTTGGCGCGCGCCGTCATGCGCATCGTCCCCAGCAGCGCCGGAGACGTTCATTCCGTGCATGCGGGCAGCGAGGTGGTCGGCGTTGGTGGCGGTGTGGTATTGCTCTGGAAGGGCGTTGTTGTCGTAGTGGCGCACCAGAGTGCCTTCGTCCAACGCCACCGCCTCGAGTAGCGTCTCCGCGTCTGTCGGTCGCACCATCGTCGCCGAATCCCCCGTATCCATATCGTACTACAATTGATGAAATTATTGCTTTGTGCCGTTCTACCCACGCCTACCTTCAACTACAGGGCCTTTCATCATTCATCATGTAGCAGTTGCCGTTAAATTTCGTAACTTTGTCACTCAATTTCAGAACTTTGAATTGCAAAGTCATGAAACAAAAGCGGCACACAGATATAATTAGGCACTTTGCATTGAATTTCGTCAAAGTTGCGTTTTCATTGATTGCAAAGATGACGAATTTGAATGTTAAAGTGATGAATACTGATGAAAGACCCTACGGCTATTTTCATAAAACAAATGGGAAATTTATTTACATCTAAATGTATTCACATCAGAGCAATGGTTGGTCAGTTGCACGCGGTGTACCACCAGCGCTCTGATGTAAATACAGTTCATATTTGTTTCATGAAATTAGTCCCTGTATAAAAGAAGGTGCTGCAGGTGATCAGGGACGACACTTACCCCGCGATCGTCGCTGTCGCGCAGAGCGTGGGCGGCGGCAATTTCTTGCGCGTCTCGAATCATCTCCTGCAGGACCGCAGCGCCCACCGCGTTCAACACGTACTCGTGCTAAAATAAACAGCACAATATAAGCCATTTCAAGAGCTACCCACAAGTAAATATAATAGTCACTAATTCTATTGATTTAGAACTAAGTTTACAACAAATCGTACATATCGATCAGCTATTAATTCCCTTGTTACGTTCGATTGAAATACTGCTCAACCCTGGTAATCGTCCAAAGGAAATGATGAGAAAGACAAAAAATGTAAAAAATAAAGTCTCTAAGTAGTGGGATCATGAACGATGCCATTATCAAAAAATAGCAAAAATTTAGAAACATTTGATTGTCACCTCACTGAAATGATACGACTGAATAAATGCGCAGAGAGATTTTGTTTGTTTGAAGTCCGTCTTAAATGAAAGGAGGAATACTAGGAGGGGCGGCTTAAAATAATCACCTCGAGCAGTTCCGCAGACGATTTGCGATCGTCGGGCTTCTTGACCAGACATTGAGCAATGAAGTCGACAAACATCGGCGACCACTCGTCCGGGTTCTTAAACGTCGGCGGCGGCTTCGTCGGAATCATAAAGATTGCCTGAAACACGAAAACTTAATACTATTTGCAAACAATGTGGTTAGTATGTTTGAGCAGCTATTTCATAGCCTCATATAATAAATCCGTTTGCTAAGTGCTTCGCTCTGTTGCTAAAGGCCAATGTCATAGAAATAGTTTACATGTAAGATAAAACTACAGTTCTACATTTTATAAGTTTTATAAAGTTGTACAAGCGATAATCAGCCGTCTTCTAAGAACAGAATGAATAAAACTATACACCAATAAGATCACAGATTACAGGAATAAATTTTGTTCATATCGATGTTGAACTTACACGCATGGGATGGATGTCGGCGTGGGGCGGTCTTCCTTCAGCCATTTCAATTGCGGTAATACCAAGAGACCATATGTCCGCCTTCGTATCATAGCCGATTTCCTGAATTACTTCTGGAGCCATCCAGAACGGCGTTCCTATCACCGTATTTCGCTTCGCCATTGTGTCCTGAAATATTATGCAAACGTTTATTCAAATGTCAAAAAACAGAGTAATACATGGCTGAAAACAATATACGATAGATTCCTATCGGCTAGATGTGACCATAGTTTCCCTTTACAGTCTCTCGTCATAATTCGTCCCTTTTGCATTAAAATTCGCCAACCATGCATTCAGTTAAAACGCAAATTTGACGGAACTGAATGCAAGAGTAACGAATTTCCATGAAAAAACCTAGCAAGAAAAAGTATAAATCTTACCGTCAATTGTCCGGCTACGCCGAAATCGGCCAACTTGGCATGGCCATGAGTGTTGAGCAAAATATTGCCGGCTTTAACGTCGCGATGGATCTTTCGGCGTTCGTGAAGGTACTGGAGACCGCGAAGGGTGTCCCTGAGAACGGCGCCGATTTCGGGTTCGCCTAGCGTCTTCCTTCGAAGGCGCATTATGTCTGATACGGACCCCGCACCGCAGTATTCCATTACGATCTGTAACTCATTTGGTACATACATTATATATGTAAATTAATAATTAATAATTAATATTTCATAATAAACCGTAACAACCCGACAAGAAACCGGATTTATAGTCACAATTTCCTGATCAGTCACAAGAAATCCGAGACTGAATAAGGCAAACTCTGTCGAAAGCGCTTCTACCTATCAATTTGCACGCGTGAAAATCAAGAAACGTCTATCATTTTTGCTGAAAATGGTATTCAAGCATCGAAAAGCGAGCTCATCTTTGCCACCTATTGTGTCTGGTTCGATTGTTTGTTACTGTTCGAATATATTGAATATGGAGTATAAGATGTTATAATGAAGGCGAAGTACTAAATCATTCAGACGAAATATGCTCACCCATAAGTCGGCATTTTTGAAATATGAGCCGTAATACTTGACGACGTATTGGGAGTCGCACTGCTGCATAATGGAGATCTCTTTAATGATTTCTTGAAGGTCCGTTTCCACTGGCACTTTCTTAACTGCCAAGATTTGTCCAGTGTCCTTATGCACTGCTTTGTAAACGGCGCCATAAGATCTGAAAGAATGGTCCCATATTAAATTTGACGAAGCGTAACTTTGTGAACTCGTTAATTTTAAGTAAACAGTATCATAGAGAAAGATTTCATTAATTCAAAAAAGTTAATGGTTTACTATTTAAGAAATGAGACGACTTTAAAGTCATCGCTGTTTACAAACAGCAGCCATCTTGAAAATATCCACACATTGATAGACACAAATCGTATGGCCTAAAAGACAATCCATACGTTCTCTCAGTTAAACATAAAAAGAGTATATTCTCAAAAAGCTTACCCTTCGCCTAGCTTGCCAACAATGTCAAAAACCTCTTCTGGTTGTTTGTTCAACGCTACCGGATCTAGCTTGAAATCATCACTGAAAAAGAGAGAATGTACAAATAGTCACGTCAGAATCAAAACAGTGTAAGAAATGAATAAAATATTGCCTTGGTTCATTCTTAACAGCGTAATGAAGTACCGAAAAAAGCGCTCCCCTAGAGAAGGTAACTAAAGAAGCGAATATACATTTAAGAATAGAGAATTTGCGTCAACTGTCGTTGCTCATATTACATATCAGGAAACGAGCGCTTGCACTACGATATAACTAATTCATTGCCACAAATTGGATTCTATACATAAAAATATTCAAAGAGATTTGGTAAAATGATAAAATAAAGATTCACTGCAGTTAGATTACAGCTGGTGCTCAAGGGAATCGACTGACCTGGTTGGTGGCTCGGAGTAGCGGTGGTTGGGAGAAGACCCGTTGACGCTGCTGCCGCTCATCTTGCCAGGCACCGGCAAAACAATTCTACCGAGCAGCGCGCCTCTGTTGCTATTTCTGAAGACGAATGCGAAACGAGAATGACCCGTCCACATCGACATGGCGCAACCACCCATCACCACCGACAAAAAATACTGGCTTCGATCGCTGCCTATCGGCACCTATCCTACCTATTCCGTGAAGGGCCAATGAAACCTAACCCAGACCATTATCGCAAAAAAGAACGAGACATATTAAGGCACTTTAGGGAGAGGACTTGGATAATGGCGAAACGAAGAATATGATATTGAACTGTTCATCAAGTTGAAGAGTCTTTACGGAAGGCAAACAAAGAAAGCAAATCGAAGCGAACGCTGCGTGAAAGAAAGTATTGATCGTGGTCGCGCAGGGAGCAGCAAGTTCGTGGAAATGGATCATTGGATGTGATAAGACGACGACTAGAATTACGTCTACGTCGCGATCGATGAAACTCGTCGTTCAATATAATGTCGACAATTACCTCTTGCAAGTTTATAAAACGTCCGAATTAAGCACTATCGCAGAATCAAATGTGTCCTTCTGACACAGTTTTCTGCAATCAATTTGGTCAGCTGTCAACGTTGTAATCACAGACCGGGCCCGCTTCTCGATAACTGTCCCAGAAGCAGCGATGCAGGCACTAGAAACCGAATTGAAGCGGGTCGGAAAAGCGCCCCACTACTCGGATTCATACAGTAAGCAATCCAGAAACAAAGAAAGTGCAAAATGAGGAAATCGTTCCCCTGATCAGGGCTATCTTGTTCAGATTTGCACGCGTGCAGAAATGAGCCACTTAATAGCTCTTAAAACGAGCAGATAAAGAGTTTTTCTAACTGTGCGTCAATATAACTGTACAGGTAAAATAATTTTAAAACGGCAAATAAATTGAAGCTTTAGTTGAAACACACTTCTGCTTGTTCACGCAACCTAGCTTTGACAGAATATTCCTTTTTAGCACTATTGGTCTTGAAACGATGGATTGAAAATATCACTTCAAATACAGTTTAACCTTCAGTTCAGCGAACTGAAGAAGTTGTTTTTGAAAAAAAATCGTAAAAATAAAATTCATTAAAGAACGACTGAAACACGACTTTTTCCTCGAAGTGGTGTAATAAGAGGTCAAGAATGTCTGGCGGAGGCATTGGTCCCTCAATGCCGCCCGGTTGGAAAGATAATGGCAATGACATGAATGAAATGTTGGACGAGGATGAGTTGGACTACGACGAGGAAGAACTCGTCGCGCCGCAAAAATCGCCTTCGCCAGTTCTCCTCGGCCCTGCACTTCCACCAGGAATGCGTATCGGCGCACAGGATAGGTAGATATCATTTTGTGTTCACACTTTAAATGGATAGAGCAGAATGAACCGACTCATCGTCCCTCCCCTTTCCATATCTTTGAATAAATGAATAAAAATGTTTAAGATATTTTACTCTAGAAGATAATTTTAGAAATATTCCACTTGACCTTTCCCGTTTTAGCTTGTTATGGGGGTCAAAATTTAGGATTAGTCAGTTTCACTCTGTTTTACCTTTACATTATTACACTAATACTGTATTAATTGCAAGTAATAAAGACAAAATTTAGACTAAAAAAGCTATTATTTGAGTGGGTTCTCGTGATATTTCTGATAATTCAAGTATTTAAGTGACAGAGAAGATGATGACGACGAAGATGAACCCAATCTACCGGGTGCTCGCGTAATTGGTCCTACCCTTCCGCCAGATTTGATTCCTTCGCTGTCGCGCGATGCCGATGATGACGAGGAGAGCAACGAGGGGGGCTCATCTTCCCGCTCCTATGGTCCGTCCTTACCTCCCGATTTGATTTCGTCCACTTCTGCGCAAAACGATGAAATCCCATCTTCTTCTCTCGCGCAGGTACATGCAATTTTCATTTCATATCTAAAGATCACTTTGAATGCGCTGTACGATTGATAGTCAGTTAACTCTATATTATACAAATTGAATTGATCTTCTGGCTTGATTTCAATCATATTTCACAGTATTGCTTTACTTTGATTAATTGTAACACAGAAAACCAAATGAAATGTCAGAATGCATGTGTGATGGGTATTTTTTGATAATTTTGAGTAGTTCTTGCAAGTGAACTAAATTTTTATACTTTAGTGCGATGAAGATGAGGATGACTTCGCAATTGGTCCCCTGCCACCGGGTCAGGACGCCGATGATGCGAGCTACGAGCAGCGATTGTTCATGTTTCAAGCACGCAATGCTATCAAGGTTCGCACAACTTTCATCTTTGTTTGCAAGATTTTATTTTCATACTATCCGAGCTACGAGTACTTGAAGATTTTTTTCAATATTTAAATTATTTTCTTTGACGGGAATTACTTATGTGTTTGCATTTACACATATTCTGATAAGTGCTGCAGGATTTTGCACTTAAATCCAGTTTTCCTGATATTTTATCTGATCTATACCAATTTTACATTGAACTTCACTCGTTCTACACGGAGTTGAACATTTTCCAAGTCAAATTGAACACTTTTCAAATCCGTTTGAATACTTTATTGGATTTTTTCAAGAAAAGTGCGATTTTAGGTAAAACAGTATATTTAACTGTGATGCGCGCATAAGAGTAACGTCGTGTGTTCGTTGTAGAATGCCGGATCGAAACGCGAAGAATGGATGACTCAACTGCCGAAGAAGCTGACGAGTTACGGGCTGGGTGCTAGAACATTCCAGAAGAGTTCGAACCATGTCACCAGTAAGGAACGCTCTGAGTGGACCGAGAGTCCTGCTGACAAAATAAGGAAACAGGCGGTTGGTTATTTTGCAACCATTGCATACGTTTCCGTTGGACCGTACTCGAGAGTGCTCATTTGTATTCTGCCCTCGTCCTAAGCGGTCACTCCTTTCCTGAGCTCCGTCTTCGCAGTTATTACGCGCCCTTTCCGTTCTCTCTTTGTATTGTTCACCCTACCGTTTGTAATCCGAAGAAGCTCTTTCGCTTTTGCTGGTCACTCTTTCCACAGTTGCAACGGTTTCCATTAGCTCATTGAACCGTAGGATGCCAGTTTTCGTTACTTCAACTATATATGCAGTCGAAACCAGATATTCTCCCTTTTCATTTCATCACTTTTGCATTCAGTCGTTATCGTTACTTTCGATATCGCCATCTGAGCATCTGATTCGAATGCAGGGTTGACGAAATTGAAATTAAATTTGATGAATTAGTGTAGAAGAGATTAATTGTGATGGAAGGCCTTGTAACAGAATATTTTCGACTTCTCCCACGTTCTGTGATGACTCGGTTCGGCTGTTTTGAAAATTATGTAATCGTAATTACTGTAAAATGGTAACTGAAAGTAGTCAATCTGTACGATATTTAATAGGCGCGTTACTCATCAACGTTTGCTTCGTGATTTACAACACAAGAATGACCTAATTAATTTTATAACCCGTTGAAACTGTGTTTCGCATCGCTATCGCGGTTACAGATTGTTAGTTTTCAATTGGTTTTTACCCAGTATCTCAAAGGTACAATTAAGTCTCGACCTCGCCTCTATAGGTGTGAGTTGAGGGAGTTTTTGGGTAGCAAGCTCGGGGAATCCGTGTTTGCGATTATTGACTTCATGTTTTTTCATGAAGATTAATTCGGAATTTTATTTCAGCTGGGCGAACCGACCGATGACGTGCCCGAACCTGAAGATTTGGAGAGGATGCGTAACGCAGCCAGAGATCAAGAACTGGAAGCGAGAGCCACTGAACTTAACGTCTGTTTTTGGTTCTTTTTTAATTCTTCGCTTTGCGCATTCATTCGTGATTTTCTTAAATTAATCTTTCATTTTAAAAAAAGGGTCGATAGGTGTAGTGGTCAAAATTAGAACTCATCAATTCCGAGGACGCGGGTTCAATTCTCGCTCAGGTCGACCCCTCACCCAACCAAGGTGCTCATCCCTCCATGGGTCGGGAAATTGGTAGCAGCTTAGCTGCGAATGTTACACACTCCCAACATCCCGGTGACAGGCATGCGACGGCCGACCGGATATTCTACAGTCGCTATCCATGCTGGCGGGTTTCAAACCCACCAGCCACAAAGCCGACACTGCGAAAAATAGCGGTACAAAGGCTAAAGAACAAAAAAATCTTTCATTTCAAACGCATTTCTTTCTCATTAATTGTGTATTCTTTTTCAGAAGACTCGAACCGATGCTCTTATCGACATGCATCAGCGAAAGCGCAAGCAAGATTCGGAAGTGGTACGATTTTATCAGTTTGATTATCGTTTATATAAGAACACAATAATCGTATTATTATTTTGTAACGTAGCAGTAGACCTAAATATTCAACGTTTTCCCGCGAAATAACGTGGAGATTTGAAGTAAAATTAAGATGCGACACTCTTCTGTAAGTTCTTGTCTCGAATATCAAACTAATTGTTCGCAGAATGGCACTCAAACGCTAATATTCAATTGCGGAGTAGAAATGACTGCTGTAGGTGACTGATACTAGTCCATTTTGCTAAATTCACGATATATGTGGCATTGCGGTAAGATGTGCTACGGTACACGCAATTTCCAAGAATTAATTATATCTTTCCTTATTTAGCTAAGCTTAACTGCAGTGCCAGCGGTACATTTCATCGGCGCACAAATTTATTCTTGTAGCTGATTAAAACTCTTCCGTGCCATATTTCGCCTTTTTTCAGGATAGCGGATCGGCGAAGGAGCGCAAGCCGTTCGATCGCGAAACGGATCTTCATGTGGGTACACTTTTTGCTTTGCAACCAATTACAGTAGAATTCACTTATAACGGTTTCGGTTATACCGGTATTTCACTTATACCGGTAATTTTGATCGGTCCCTCAAATACCGGTATAAATGAATTCCACTATATCTTATTTTTGAGTCCAATTGTCGAGGGCTCACCATCCATTTTGATCCTTAAACCTATTAAATTTCCTAAGCAACCTTTAATTTAAGCCTTTGATCTAAACTAAAGCTTAAAAAATGGTACTGAGTCCGCGATTCTCTCTTAGCCGGCGGTCTTAAGCCGATGATTTTGTTTACTTCTCAATTAAGCTTAAGAAATTTCCTACGCAACTGATAATTTCGTGTTTCATTTTAGCTCAGTGGGTCTGGCGGTCGCAGTGTGAAGGAATTGAAGGAAAAGGCGAGCGGTTTGTCGTCGAGATTCGGCCACAGCAGCGCGCAGAAGTTCCTCTGATTTATTCAATGAATCAATCTGTTGATTGTCTGACTTCATTACGACTATTCGTTTTAATTCGCGAGCTCGTGGTGTGCTCTATTGTTTTTCACCGCTTTTTTGCGGTCGCTAGCGTTCATGATATTGCTTCGTGTGGCAGGCTTCATTTCGTAAGTTCGCTTGAATAAAGCGATTGGATACACCGATTCTTAGCGAAAGCTTGCGCGTTTATTTACTATTTTTAAACTGCGATAGAATATGGCGGTTTTGCATGGAAATAGCGTTAATTTTTTTCTGAGGTGAAATTCCAAACCTCAGTAGAAATTTTGGGAAGTGAAAAAGACAAACATGATAGCAGTTTACAAAGCTGCGCATTAAGGTAGTTGTTGTCGGAAGTTTGGAATGGAGATTACGAGGGGATTTGAGGTTGCGAAACGATACAAAAGAGACTAGAAATTATAGAAAATCTGACCTAAAAACAGGGCAATGTCACCCAGAGCTACAATAGCACATATGGAAAGCTCTATGCTAATTATAGTTCATCGTATGCTCTTTCTATTACGTTAGCTATCAAAAGCAATTGAGATATATATCTGTATTATAGAATGCATTTGACAGAAGCAAGAAGAAAGCTGCTAGCAGAGCGCGATGTCGCTACAAATCCGCGTACAGTAAATTCCGAAATATTCGATCTGTTCAAATTTCAGCACTTATAAAAATTAACATAATTGGTGCATTTCAATTACTGCACTGCTAAGAGTTGTAAAAATGTAGTTGCGCAAATGCGCCGATTATTTTTCGAATTTACTGTACTGAAAGCATAAACGGAGTCAATTTAGATATTATTCCGATCAATAGTGCGCCTTGCGAATCGATTGGGTGGTGCGAGTGGTGGATGCGCGCGATTCAGTGCGTCGTCCACCTCCATCGCCGTTCTTCAGTGATCCCGTGCCTGAATCATGCTGAGACCCGCCGGAGCTGCGCGAGCTGCTCCGAAAATGACCTTGGTTCGATGACGATGGCCCTTCGATTGGAATCAGGCGCTCCCGACCGTTAATCGCAGCTCCTTTCTTCGGCGCTGTCACACTCAGACGACCCTGAAAGGCGAATTAATTATACGGTAGGAGTTTCTGAAGTACTGTGTCCAGCTGTCGCTGCGTCATCTAAGATAACCTACTTTTACATTCCCACATCACGAACTGGAATCAAATGCATGCAAAGGATAATGTTTAATTCCCTGTTTTGTGTTAGCGACGACGGCGAAAGGTGCTAAAGGGGTTCATGATCACCAAATTGAGTGTCGTGCACTGACCCTGTTGAAGTGAGCATTTGATAGACCATAAAGCCACTGTCACCGCGAGCCCCACTTAAAGCTGTCCAGAGGTAGACGACAGTTGGCGCCTGAGGGGGGGGGGGGGGGGACGCACCACCGTATACCTCTTACGCCCTCC
>NIUQ01004399.1:0-12171 GCA_002796945.1 Plectus sambesii
GTGCAGACTGATTTTTGCTCCTGCTTCAACTGCTAAATTTAAATGATTTCGTGTTGGAATTTGTGAGCTAAAGTTACCGTTACATAGTTGCGGCGTGCGGCGTGCAAAATTTGGTTGCAAAGGGTCGTTACTTAGCTACAACTTTTTTAACACTACGTAGCAAAGAGAGCGCGGCAAACTCCATGATCCTCCATGGGTTTTAATTAATCAAAGTTCATGTATTCAAAACTACCGTAATTTTGCAATACTTCGGGCAAAGACCAATGTAAAATTCGAAAATGGTTGCAGCGTAAGTTCAGTTTTTTTTGAACGCACGCCACACGCTGCAGCTATGTAACGACCGCTTAATATAAAAATTTTAATAAAATTATTTGTTGAGAGCCTTTTCGTTTCAATTTGATTTTTTTCCCAAAAAATGGTGAGGTGGCGTTATACCGAGAGACTTTTTCTTCGTTGGGACCGGCCCCAGGTGGCGTTATATCGAGGGTCATTTTGCTTTAGTTTCTTCTACGGCCAACCAAATCGGGCCCAAGGTGGCGTTATATCGAGAGTCGACTGTATCTGTATTTCCCTTTGCAGGTCGCACGCATCGATCGAATCAAGTGAATGCACCCGAGTATGTCTTCATGATATCCGAGTTGGCTGGCGAAAAACGGTAAGTGATCTCGAGAGGGCGCTACTCGCAAGCATATTCGTCTTAACGATTTTTTTTAGCTTTGCTTCGATAGTGGCGAAACGACTGGAGTCGCTAGGCGCGCTGACGCACGGCGATCGACGAGCGACCGAATCGCGCGACTTGTCGCAATTCAACTTGGACACCAAGTATGGTCGGTCGGCGTTGGACTACATGCTCAAGTCTATCACGGGCCAACTGAACCCGCCGCTCATCCCTCCGCCCGCCGACTACAAGCCCGGAAACTTCATCGAAGGTTCGTCAGTCAATTTTTTGACATTGGCTTTTATATCGTTGGAATGTCGTACGATTAATCGATTGTCAATTATATCGTATGATTAGTCTTGTTTAAATTGGTTGTATGTTTATTACTAGTATCTTGGTTATATTAGTACTTTGATATGGCGCTGTTGCAGATATGCGCAAATACATGGAAGGCGTGGGCATGTTGAATTGCGAGGGCGGAACGTACACTATTGAACGCGAAGCATCGACCATTCCGAAGTTTTTGAATCGACTGCTCGGCCTGCCCGTCCACGCCCAGAACGCCCTCTTCCAGTATTTTGCCGATACCGTCACCGAGCTGCTTGCGCAGGCGAAAAGGGACGGCACGTTTGACATGGGCATTATGGGTAAGATTTTATACTTCAATTCTGCGATGCACCGGTTACATATCGCGTACTTTCCCTTAAGTTCTTTAAGGCCATAGTTGCACTGGTGAAACAGTTTTCATCGATTGTATATTATATATTCTCGTCGTAAAGCGTACAAATCTGGCCGGAATAATTTCACCAGTGCAACTATGGTTCTGTCGTTAACCATATGCCCAAATACATCCCATAGTACGCGATGTGAAATTGGCTCAATGACTAATAGAGCATTTCTTTAGTGAATTATGTTAGTGTGAGCATAAGACGAGAGTTGGTGCTTGCAGATTTGGGCATGGGCGGTGATCACGTGCGCAAGCTGGAAACGCGAGTGTTCATGGGACGGATAGACAAAGGAAACTTCCGCGTGGAAATGCACAAGATCGGCGTGGAGCGGGGCGTCAACTGGTCGGAGGCGTTGGAACAGTTCGCCGAGCACAACTCTGAGCACGACGGCTTCTACGAGAGCACGGTCGGCATCAACGGAAAGCTGGCCGCCGCCCTCATCTACGCCATCGGCAAGAAGCGCCTCGACAGCGGCGCCCGACTCTTCTGCGTCACTCGCCCCAATACCGGTCGCAGTCCCAAGCTCGAGACCTTCGCCGAGATCAAGAAGCGCTTCCGCAAAATTCCCGCCGATCAAGCGGAATCGATATGGAATGTATGTCTGACGTTGATCTTTTTTACCTCTCGTTCCTCACTCTTTTCGCTCCCAACCTCGCGCTATTTTGACTTGATTTGCTTCGACTTGGTTACGGTATGTCGATGGGATCCTCGCAGGTCCGCAGGCGTGGGCACAATTCGCCCCGTATCGCTCTCTACGCTCGCATTCATTTAAGCGAAGTCTAACAAACATATTTTTAAATAGGCATCCTAGGAATTATCTATAGGCTTGTTTCGGCCGTATTGTCTATGCCTAAGCCGGAAGTGAACGCAACAACGTGCACATGCAAAGCATACTAGTATGGTTTGAATTATTAAAGTATTGTCCTCGTAGGCGTGTCTCAAGGCGAGCTCCATGCAAAGTTCATGTTAAGCTATTTGAAACTTTTCGAATAACTGCGAGTGATAGTCGAAAAAGCATTAATGATTATATATAAATGCACAGAGAGGCTCACATAGTTTGCTTCTTGACTCATTATTGGTGAATAATAAGGAGATTGTTTAGGAGCAGTACGACGGATCGAACACAATGTGCCAGCATACATACTTCCACGGGCGTTGTCGCAACGAGCTGAGCGGACTGTACTGCGAGACGGGTCGGCGGACGCGTACCTACTTCGTTCTGTCGGGGTCCGTCCTGTCCGTCTGGCCCGTCGTCGAGGATGTACTCGAAGGCAATGGCGGCGCAACCGTAATTGGCAAGCGCATTTCACGCATGCAAGTGATTCGCGTGAAAACCGAGCAGGATCAAAAAATTGTCGGTAAGTGCTCGTCTTTTTTCTTCTGGGATTGTTTAGTGCGTTTTCCTAACAGGTCGTGGACTGGATGCAGAAAGCTATATACATGCAGATATGCGTTTATTAGTGTTTAAAACATGCAAGATATTGTACTTTTTATGCAGTCGTCTAAAAATTTGACTCTTTAGGTCTGCTCGTGTTGCCCCAGTACGTCCGAGAACTCGTCCAGAAGCTTGAAGAGCATTGCGGACGAAGTTACTTGCAGTCGAATACTGATAACAAGACAAGTTGATCTGATCGCACCTTCCTTTGTACATATGTTGTTCATCTAGTTGCTCACACTTTGCTAGTTTGCTTTATTGACGCCGGATCGCGGTCCCGAGAATTAGTTGCTTGCTTTGTTTGTTGGTCGCCCCGACCATCGTTGTTCCCTGTTTTTGTCTCACTTGCAGTTCCGTTCGGGTGACTTGGCAATGAAATGAAATCTGTGTTCAGCGTCTCAAACAGCACATACTAACACATCGTACAGTGCCTATCCACGGCGTAAGAGGCAAGGTTCGGTAAGGATAATAATGGAAGTTGACATCATCGGTAGAATAAAGTAAAAAGAAAACTGAGAAAACACTGATTATATCGTTATCCTGTCGAGCCTAATACTTGTATCAGATCTCCAAATAGATTCCCTCGCTCGCTCTACCTTAATAGCAGCCCCCCATTTTTTCTATGAACTAAAATTGTGGCAAATTTATCATTTTTACCTTACTATGGACATTTCTCATAACAAAGAGTGAAACAGGAAGTGATTTGGCTTTTTTTTCTTTAAGTAATCAATTTGACTTTGTCGGTGGGTCGATTTTAGGGCAGCTGAAAAGCGCCTCAGTAGTCTAGCAATCAAGAACACTAATAATACCAAATATCAATTTAGTTAACAAACACGTCACCGGAGAGATTTGACCGAGATCGCCTGCGTGAAGCACGCACCTCTTGTATATCCCCTACGGCCACCTCTGAGCAGAACTATTCTTTATGTCACATTCACGAAGGAGGATCGTCAACGTCCTTTGACGAAAAGAGAGCAAAGCTGATTGCAAGCTGATGATAGAAGATGGTTGTTCTTCGTGAAGCTTTTATTGGTCAGACGCCGTTTGAAAGTAGCAATGCCCTCCAAGAGTCTGTCGCAACTCAGCCACCCCACAAAGCCCGCCTCATTAGTGCTGTCACGAGACCACTTTTCGGGCACTCTTCCAGATGCCCACGAAAATGACCTTTAACTGTTCACAGTGAACAGTTTCGTTCGATGACAACCGCGCAACGAGCATAATAGCACATAACGGTATCATGGTTTTGCGCAGTGGGTGGCGCTGATTTGGTCTTTGTTTAACGACAGCAATTGTATCAGTCTGAAAGGAGCTGGTGTTTTGTGAATGCATACGCACTCATGAATCCATACAAAATTTTCCTCGGCAACATGAACCATGGGGAATAATCGCGGTGTATCAGATGATGCGCAATGGAGACTAATTTGTTTCTATAGATTGTGACATGAGATTGCTATTTAAAATCAATTATGACGTAAAACTTATCAATTATTAACTTTGTTGACGCAGTCAAGGCAAAATGTAATGAGCATTCATTTCTAGCTTTGTTCGTGGCTGTGCAAAATTCTTTTGAAGCCGCTGGAAAACTTTACTCTCAATCAAGAGCAGTTCAAATTTTTTGAGCAATTGCAATTTAGTGCAAGATATAAGAAAAGTTAGAAAGGAACTATCGTGCTCGTGAGCCACAATGTGGCGAATTGCAATTCTGATGTTCGTCTTTATTTATCCAAGAACTGTTCATGCTACAGGTTAGCAAATCGTTTTGCCGCTGTGCGCCAAACTTAGCGCCAATATCGCACTGCCGCATTCTGTTTCATCTTTAAAGTACCTTCGATTTTAAGTAAAGGATTAGTATTAAAATGTTTAATAGTTGATAATCTCATACGATCATAATTCTTTCAAATTTAAACTTTTTTTAGACGGTGAATGTATCAATAATTGCAGGTGCATGTGACAGTAATCCTTGCCTGAACGGCGCCCTGTGCGAACCTGCATCATACGATTCCAACAGTTTCCAGTGCGAAACGAACTGTCCTTCTAACTGCTATGGACAACAGTGCGAAACTTGCGTTGCAGCGTCATGTTCGTAATTCTTCAGTTCCTAAAACTTTTCGATGAGAGCGTGATTGATGTGATGAGGTGTTTGAGGTTGCCTCAGGACAGGAACATTGTTGCTTCCTCGAGCGAGCGCAGTCTTACGCGTTTAGCTCTGGCTACTTCTCAATTTTTATATTCTAAAGGTTACAATAATAGGACATATTTTGCTGCCAATGCCAAAATTGCTTTCCTTTTTGCCTGCAGCATTGAATCAATAGAACTGCTCAGGATATTCGCATTGCATATGTTGTTTTATGATGTGCGTCTGTCCCGCCAACTTATGTTTGAATCAGACTGGCCGGTAAGTCTCGACATTTTTTAATTATTTCATTTGCGCACGACCGATTCGGATTTGGCTCTACCATATCCAAAAATAATACTGATATGCCTGTAGAGGTTCACTATCCACACACTCGTTTTCGTGTTAGCCTATACTGTTTAGAATGGTTATAATTTGAACTAAAAACATTTTAGCCGTGTGCGCGAGTTGTCCGAGTGGTTTTACGCAAGCAGTTCCTGGTTCCTGCTTCGCAATTTCTCCAGGATCGTACAGTTTCATCGACGCTGATGCTTACTGCATTAGTGTTGGCGGAAGACTTGCTTCTGTAAATGACGCGATTGAAGATTACGAAATACGAAGTGAGTGATTTTCCGCTTTGATTGCTTGTGCTCTATGATGCAGCTTCTCTAGTAAAGTCTGATATGAGCAGAAATAGTAAATTAATTCTATTTTCACTTTGAGAAGTTTGAGAAGTTTTCATTTTTCTAATTGAAGAGGTCATTGTTAAATTTAAATAGTGTGGACAGTGTCCTTTCTAACTTTGAAGCTGTCCTACTTGATTTGGGAACTGTTTTTATTAAAGTGAAAATGTCATCTATTGTTGTGACGAGATCATCTCTGTTTTTCTCTTTACCGTTTTATTCGGCACAAACAGTTGTATCGGTCAATTACATAATATGATGGTTCATAGTGAGAGTGAGACAGCTTGGGTGAGCCGACTGTCTCCCCCAGAGCTATATCAAGCGAGTCCCGCGTCAGGTAAAAGGACAGCGTGAGGCGTATTCTATTGAGTATAGCTACTTAATGTGAGCGAGACGGTTCCTGGGAGTGTGGCTACTTAAGCGTTTCGCTCAGTCATATATCACTAACGGTATGAAATCGCGCCGTCGCGACATCTATTGACTATAAATCGTGATTCTGTTAAGGAGTTCTGGGGGATGGTACTGAATATATGCCTTTTTGGATTGGTTCTGGTGATCCGAACAGCATAGGCGCATACACATGGATCGATGGAAGTAGCAGCACATATTCAACACGCGAACGTGAGTTATGCTTGACCTTTCTCGATTCAGGAAATAATTGTTGAGGCACTTTGCAGATATATCCGGCTATTGTTGCACGATTCTGAAGTTAGGATACATGGCGCCACCTTTGCAGTGGTTCTTATTTCAGTGCATTGAAGCGTATCAAGCAATGTGCAGATTACCTTGTGGTGCCAGTGGTAAACAATTTTACTTGGTTATTTTGCACAACACACATCTGAATCGCTCTTTTATGAGTACTCTAAATATTGATTAATGGGCGCATTAAAGCAAATATATCAACGGAAAATGCAAAAGGCAGGCCCTCTGTGCTATGTGAAAGACAGATATTAAAATAATTACTGGTGAATATTCCACCTAGCGCTAATCTTTCTGAAAGTGAAGCTTTTTTAAACGGTGAATATTTGAATAATTGCAGGTGCGTGTGCGAGTAATCCTTGTCAGAACGGCGCCACGTGCGAGCTTGCATCATACGATTCCAGCAGTTTTCAGTGCGAAATGAACTGTCCTTCCAACTGCTATGGACAGCAGTGCGAAGTTTGCGTTCCAGCAGCATGTACGTAATTTAATTGTTCGTGAAGGGCAAAAGAACACATCTGGCCTGCACGACGAGAGTGAGATGGAGGGGATGAGGCGCGAAGGGTTGCATCAAGTATCCCTTCACCTTCATTGACAGCTTCAGCCTAACCGGTACCATGATGTCTGATGCATGCCAAATCGTAATTGCGTCCGACATCTGCGCATATGGAACAACAGAGAGCTCAAACATACTCAAAAACATACAATATCTCTCTGTTTAAGATATAAGGATTTTCATCATGCGGGGTAGACGGTTTTCAGTCAGTACTTCACTCCAGATTCAATGCGTTGAACATACCATAGGCCTTTGCACTTATGTTCGTCCAGTCACCGAAATCTCTGGTTCGTTGAGTAAGTCTCATGCCCCTGCATGAGATCATTTGATGCTGAAATATGATGATTTAGCTAAGTGAACTCAGATTTCAGTGATTCTAAGCGTAACTGAAATAAGATTAAGGAGTGAAAAAGTAGAAAATGAGCTTTCAAGTCAAAACCCAAAAACTCAAGTGCATAATACTATTCGCCTTCACTCAGCATGCAACTCTATACTTCAACTCAATGTGAATTATAAATTATTAAATTAATATGTATTGTAGCCGTGTGCGCGAGTTGTCCGAGTGGTTTTACGCAAGCAGTTCCTGGTTCCTGCTTCGCAATCTCTCCAGGATCGTACAGTTTCATCGACGCAGATGCTTACTGCATTAGTGTTGGCGGCAGACTTGCTACTGTAAATGACGCGACTGAAGATTACGAAATACGCAGTGAGTGATTTTCCGCTTTGATTGCTTCTGTCATCTAGTGATTATAAATCGTGATTCTGTTAAGGAGTTCTGGGGGATGGTACTGAATATATGCCTTTTTGGATTGGTTCTGGCGATCCGAACAGCATAGGCGCATACACATGGATCGATGGAAGTAGCAGCACATATTCAACACGCGAACGTGAGTTATGCTTGACCTTTCTCGATTCAGGAAATAATTGTTGAGGCACTTTGCAGATATATCCGGCTATTGTTGCACGATTCTGAAGTTAGGATACATGGCGCCACCTTTGCAGTGGTTCTTATTTCAGTGCATTGAAGCGTATCAAGCAATGTGCAGATTACCTTGTGGTGCCAGTGGTAAACAATTTTACTTGGTTATTTTGCACAACACACATCTGAATCGCTCTTTTATGAGTACCGTATTTCTTCTAATAATCGCCCCCCTCTGGCCTAGGTTGAAAAAATAATCGCCCACCCTCCAATATTCGCCCCCTTCAGAGTGATTAAAATAGTAAATGCCTGAACAGTTAAGGTCAACACCGAACTCCCATTCACTTTCCACAACTAATGTTGCGTTATCTTTTTATTTATGAGTGATATTACAAGCTGAAGTGACGATTGCAAAAAATAGATTTCCTCTCTCCAACGAGCGCCTTCATTCAAACATCGATCGAAATAATAATCGCCCCCCTCCAATAATCGCCCTCCTCAAGCCGGGGTTTAAAAAATAATCGCCCAGGGCGATTATTAGAAGAAATACGTTACTCTAAATATTGATTAATAGGCGCAATGAAGCAAATTTATTAACGGGAAATGCTACCGACAGGCCTTCTATGCCATGTGATAGATTAGTATTAAAATAATTACTGGTGAATATTTCACCTAGCGCTAATCTTTCTGAAAGTGAAGCTTTTTTAAACTGTGAATATTTGAATAATTGCAGGTGCGTGTGCGAGTAATCCTTGTCAGAACGGCGCCACGTGCGAGCTAGCATCATACGATTCCAGCAGTTTCCAGTGCGAAACTAACTGTCCTTCTAACTGTTATGGACAGCTGTGCGAAGTTTGCGTCCCAGCGGCATGTTCGTATTTTTTCTCTTTTGAAGTGGGCAGAAACTACAAATATCTTAATGACGAGAGCGTGATGGGGGGAATAAGGGGTGAGAGGTTGATTTACGACAGAACGTTGTTGCTTGATAGGACGAGCGCCGTCTCGAATCTTTGAAAATAGTTACCCGTTAATTGTTTTATTGTACATGGTTCAAACGGGGACATTTATTGCCACTAATAAGACTTAAACTGGATCAGTTTTGCTTGTCGCGTCTAACTAAGCAGGTCATCTCCGAATTTTTATTGTTTACATCTAATTTTCGATTTGCTTCTCTCCTGCCGACTTTCTACCTACGTTTTCATCAGACGAGCCAGTTACTGCCATTTTTTAAAACATTTGATTTGTTCATGGCCCATTGATCTGTTGACATCTAGCTTTGCCAGTTATAAGAATGAAAGCGGTCAGCCTGTAAAGTGCGCCGTATGCACATTTTTTCCTGTCAGCCGCCCAAGGGTAATCCTTTCGAAGTGTACATAAACATCATATATAGAACGACAAATTAATAGCTTATGAAGAGATGAAAGGATTGTTATTTAATAATCATAGGTCATCAGAAACCCAGATATTTTCATGCAGGATCCTTGATAAGCCCGGGATGAAAATCTTGAAGGCCTAAAAAATATTCACAATCATCCCATGATTGAACAGCTTCTTACAAACCAGTATAAGCATGTCTGACGCACGCAAAATCGTAGTCGAGTCGAACATCAGGGTATATCGAACAAAGGAAAGCTCTAACACAGTCAAACACGTCCAATAATCTACTGTCCCATATAAGAAGCATTCTAATCGCTTGGAGTGGAAAAATTGCAGTCTACACTTCATTGCCGATACGAGGCGTCAAGCTAACCATGGGCGTTTGTACTAAAATTCATTCACGAAAATCAAAAGTCTCGTTGACCACATCTCGAAAAAAATCGCACGAGGTCACATATCACTGAAGTACGATACTTAGCCAGCCGATCTCAGATTTCAGTAGTTGTAAAAGTTACTGAAAGAGGGTTTAGAGGTCATAATCTAACGCAAAACTTTGCATACCAAAATTCAAAAACTCAACTGCATGTTACCATTTGCCTTCAATCGGTATTTATCTTTATATCACAATCAAAGTGAATAGTAAAATGATTGATAAAAATACCTTTCAGCCGTGTGCGCGAGTTGTCCGAGTGGTTTTACGCAAGCAGTTCCTGGTTCCTGCTTCGCAATCTCTCCAGGATCGTACAGTTTCATCGACGCAGATGCTTACTGCATTAGTGTTGGCGGCAGACTTGCTACTGTAAATGACGCGACTGAAGATTACGAAATACGCAGTGAGTGATTTTCCGCTTTGATTGCTTCTGTCATCTAGTGATTATAAATCGTGATTCTGTTAAGGAGTTCTGGGGGATGGTACTGAATATATGCCTTTTTGGATTGGTTCTGGCGATCCGAACAGCATAGGCGCATACACATGGATCGATGGAAGTAGCAGCACATATTCAACACGCGAACGTGAGTTATGCTTGACCTTTCTCGATTCAGGAAATAATTGTTGAGGCACTTTGCAGATATATCCGGCTATTGTTGCACGATTCTGAAGTTAGGATATATGGCGCCACCTTTGCAGTGGTTCTTATTTCAGTGCATTGAAGCGTATCAAGCAATGTGCAGATTGAATTGCGGAAGTAGTAAGTAAATCCACTTGACCGTTTCTGCAGTGCGCACGTTTGAGTAGTATTTTTCTGAGCACTTTAAATATTGCTTGATCGACCCAATGAATACAAAACATATCAACGGAATATACAACCAGCTGGCCTGCTAACGTGGGATACAGCACTACTTGAAGCAGCGACATCGATCAGAATGCTTTGATTGGTACTACAGGATATTGAAGAAGTAAGAGAGCAAATAATCAGCAGAGCGCGGTAGCGCTCTGCCTCATTCTTTATTACTTCACCACACGCGCGCTTTTTTGTATGGGAGCCGAAAAGTCGATTTCAGCAAAGAAATCNTGACACCTCATTCTTCTTCTATGTTACTTTAACCTTTTAGTTCGATTATTTCTGCATTGTCTTCACTTTTGCATCTTGCGGCGCGAAGCGCCGTTTTTCGTTCTTTTTATTTTGGTCGCTTTCTAAGATTTACCTTATCATACACGGGGAAGTAATCAAGAATGAGGAATACTTTCTCAAATATTTTTTGAGCTTTTCACTGGAATTAGATTAATTCTTTTTGCACATACATTCATAAACAAGCCTTCAGGCCGGAAATATAAAATTATTTCAATTAATTGTAGTAAAAGCAAATAAAACGATGTGATATTACGTACAGTAGTCTCGATTTGGAATATCGCCTCTGTTACGGATGTTGTGTTACAGTGGCGTATGCCTATATACACAACGCAGAGATGACGTAATATTTCTGTTTCGCTTGTACCGAGCAAAAAGTGGAATTTGCTTTTTTGTTGAATCTTGTGCAAAGTATGAGCAGAGCGCGGTAGCGCTCTGCCTTATTATTGTTTAAAGGACTTTATGATAGAGAAGCTATAGATTTTTAGAGGTGCCCTTCAACGTAATTCACTCGAACTACCCACCTGCCCACTTTGCCTTTTTCGATGCACTTTTGTTCATCGCTCGCAATATAAGAAACCGCTGTTCGCGTTTTGGTGCGCAACAACATTTTTTCGATCAGTAGGTGGAGTTTTGATAGGCGAACCTACGCGGCAGGAAAGAGTACGCGGCAATTATTATCTCAAGCATTGGTTTTACAACTTTCTGCAGCCAAAGTCGTGTTTAACGTTATCCCAAACTGTCTCTCTATGTTCGATTAACAGAAGTATGCGATAGGACTCTGGCCCTGTGTTCGACGAGCAATGTTTTTGAGCGATATTTAAAACTTTATTTTGGGCATGTCTGCCAAATATATGGCAGTAGTGCAGCTGTTTGGTGTCTCGCTTGTGATTTTGATCGGCGCTGGTTTGAATTCAGTCGAGCGTTGTTGCGTTTGCCATTTCGAACATGTTTTTTATCGCGACTAAACAAATTTTTTTGAGGGCATCTGAATTCTGCTTCATTTACAGATATCTAAAGTGATAATAAATCATTAAGAATAGCTAGCTCAATACCAACCCGCCTCAATATATCCAGGCCTACCTCCAATTCATGAAGGTGCACTTTTAAAGCACGACTAAGTCTTTTCTCATTATCATAAAAATGTTCTAGTTAAGCAAATCTGCTTACAACGAATTACTTGCTTACGCTTTCTATGAGTCTTCATAAAAGATAGTGAGCATGAATATCCCTATATTTGCGCTAAACCTGTGAAAGCTTCTATAGATCTGCTAAACAACTTCAATTGTGAATAGCTAGTTTGCTGAAACCGCCGCGTTCCGACTTTTAGCATCTACCATCTAGCAAGTCATTCACAAAAATTAAACAATTATTCCCACAGGGACCTTTGGTCCCTTAGAAAGGGAACAAAATTCCAATGAAAAGCTCAAAA
>NIUQ01004400.1:0-13869 GCA_002796945.1 Plectus sambesii
GACGCGGTCTAAGGCGCTGCAGCTGCAATTGCTTTGCGATTGCGTAAACGTACAAACACGAAATTATGATATCATTATTTCTCCTCAGTATCAAATTACGGAATGAACCGAAGCGAAGCTGTTGAATTTGCCACAGAAAGCGCTATTACCGAATATCTCCGACATAATGCGTGTCCCAGCTGAAAGTGACTCGAGATCTTGCCGCAAGCGTGAGATGTGCCGTATGACCATATAAGGATATGGCTGTTTCCATGGCGCTGTTGCCGCGACCAAATAAGAGAACGGCTTGGCCTTCGTAGTCTTTGGGATCGATCGACATTGTTTCATAACCTTCCACCATTTCATGACCTATCCCATAGCTCATCTTAGGAGATGCGATACCCGTCGCGATTATTACATTCAATCTGAATATATATTAAGCATTTCAAAGATATTTCTGACGTGGTTACACGTTTTACATACCTTCTTTTGCATATGTGCAATTTGTAATAGTATAAGCGCCATATATTTTTGAAATACGCATAAAATTCATGGAAATATCTTAATTTCTCTTTACAGAACGAGCCAATGAATTTTAGAATGTTTCGCCAGTCTCGTTCATTTTATTGTACTCAGTTGTATGTCTTAAATTAAATTTCGCTACATTTACTGCTTTGAATGTTCTCGTATTAAAAGATTTTTCCCACCTGCAGCAATAGTCGTTTCCACGTTGATCTTTCATCGTATATTTGCAAGAGTCGCTTCGAGATTTGCTTATATTTGAAATGTCGGTGTTGAACTTGACGTTGATGTCAAGTTTTTTATGAAAGTCGGCCAAATATTTCAGCATCTCGTCGGCCGATGGAAAGTATTTCTGAAGCAATTTTTGTAAAATAACAGCGACTACAGTGGTATACAATAAAGCTATTGGCTGAGAGTGAGGCCAACTATCCGCTGCGATTCACGTCACGAGAATTCGCTGAAAGTGGGACTTGGGGTAGCTTCGACGCGGATCCGCGATAAGTAAAGATTTCAATATGGATCACAAGAGTACTTTATGTGAGTTTTATTGCAAATCCAGCACTCACTAATTCAACTATTAAGAGCGGACAGTGAGCCTGCCTTTGCGAGCGAGAGTTTTCATCTGGCTTCATAGCACCCTTGAAGACAAAATTTAGTAAGAAAGCAAGTATTTTGTCACTCATCATCAGTTTTAAAGTCTGATGCTCTTAACAGATTAAGCTTTTTCAGCTTGCACCGTGCGTACAGTTTCGAAAGAAAATAATTGTGAACAATTTTTATACACATTAAGACTTCTTGCATGGGGGCAGAAGCGGCAATTGATAATTCTATGTACAACTTAACTCACCTCTGAATATTTTGTAAACAAGAGCTGGTCGTCATCGGAAATCAACGAATTCCAGTCATGTCGTAAATTGAATTCCTTGTTCAATCTTCCAGTAAACCTTTTGTTGATACTGATTAGCTTTCTGTGCCGAGGATACGTTGTGAAAAAGTCTCCTGAAACAGAACGGCTACGTTGATTATCAAAAGCGCTGCGATATATAAACTATCAGAAAAATAAAAAATACAATGTTCAGATATGACGCCCTTTTTGAAAACTGTCCCCTAGTCAATTTGTATCTTATTTCAAACATAACTTGATATGTAAAAACTATTTGTTAACGAGCCACAATCAACAAAGGTTTAACGATATCACTAATTTACGACGATATGTAAAGTTAAATCAGAGGTCAAGTTTTAGAGAATGACATAATATGAGAAACTATTAATATCATATCACCGACAACAAAATAAAATGATAGCTCACTCTTTGAACTATTATTAGTATCATTATTTCTTCAGTAAACACCATTAATATTTTAGTATTTTTAAACTGACCAGCTTTATCGCTCTTCTCAAAAACCACATAGTCACGATTGGACCTCTTCATGAAGTATCCAAGTTGGAGACCAGCGGGTCCAGCACCAATGATGCAGTAATCATGATGTGACTGTTTGCCGTCAGCAAATAGCAGGGTGAAAGAACAAACATGGAGAGCGATCGCACATGTGCGCCACATTGCGATTTCTTCAATGAACAACAGAACACTACTCGATTAGGCCAAAATTAGTGCACAATCAGTAAAACCCCTGGGGCCAATGCACTAGTCCAGCCAGAGAATCGTTTGGAGAAAGCGTAAGAAGTGGCAAAAAAAATCCTTCTGAGAATTTTGGCCCAGTGCTAGATGGCACTTCGTAATTGCCTATGTGCAACCCGCGGCGATTGGTGGGAATGCGTTATAAGTAGTCTGTTAAAAAAGTCAGCGTCCCGTGGTCTGTTGTTCGAATCCGCCAAGCCGCCAGCCCACAAAGTAAAAGACCTTCATCTCATATCCTGTCGGAGGCCTAGAAGATGCGTTCTACATCGGCGCGCATTGACGGACAATAATCGTAGCCCTGAGCGCATCAAATGCACCCGCCTTTTTCGAGGCAGTCGATTGGCGTGCAGCGCAATTTCGTGTGCGCAGGCGCGTCGGTGAGGCAACGCAGGACGGCCAGTCGAAGGCGAAATCATCGGCTGAACACTTCGGCCCACCCATATATCATCACGGCGTAGGTTGAACAACGCGCTCGGTGTCGAACAATAAAGACAAAGAGGCGATGGCAGATCGCTTCACATACAAGTTTTATGGAAAGACTAATCTATAGTCCTTTTATCAACTATTTTCTTGCAATTATTTATTCCTATGCTACTTTCTTTGTCGTTGTTCACGCAAAAGTAGAGAAATTTCTGCATTTCACACATTCAGATGAAGATCGACAGCGAGCATTAGAAAACCGGTGCTTCACGGCGAGTTCAAGCGATGATGGCTGTTCCGTTTGTTTTCTCATCGTCACAGCCTGCCCGTTCTCGAAGGCGCTTCTGCTTGGCGGTGTCTGATGCGCTGGGTGCTTTTTTGCAAACCCTTTTCTTGAAGCGTTTATTCTTCTGTGAGGCGGGTGACGGTATTGTGCCTTTCTTTACCTCGATATCTGCAAATAATAAAAACAGTTCGAGTAGAAGAAGGCAGAAAACGAATGCAACGTCGATGCGACCGCATTTTCAGATGGGTGTTCGAATGATACGCCACCCATAGCTATTTGTGCATGCATTACGTCTGCTTCAACCTAACGACTATGCTTAAGTTATGCAAAGCCCTCTTCCATCAAGTTCGGTCAAGTTCGGAGTTAAGAAGTGCATCATTCTCTTAAAGGAGTATGATATAATTTTTCATAGCAATTGAGCTCCAGGCTAAAATAATTCACAACTAGAATCAAAAGTTATAATGGCAACCTAACTATTTGCCGCGGTCCGTTGCCACTTAAATAAGCGCGGAATTGACATCGAAAACACATTTAGGTTGAGATTTTATGTTTCGCAGTTGCCCAATCTTTTTTAAAGCTATAAATCAGCACAAACTTATTCATTAAAGCATACCGTATTGACAGACATAGCCATCAACTGGAGTACGACCATTCACATTTCCCAAACCGAAGGTGTTTCCTCGCCTCATGAATGCGCCCGTATTCTTAGTCCCGTTGGAATCGTCTGGTTGTCCTTCCATCCAGAAGCCAGAACTAACGACAGTTTTGCTGCCATCAGGAAACAGCCAGTACCATTCCTTGCCCGGTTCGGACGCACTGCTCTTATTTTTATACTTTGCTCCCATGAAAAGCGTGAAATCGACCGGTACTGTCTAAAGCATACTATATGAGCGAAATTATTTTGATGAGATAAAACAAGTGATATATTATCATGTGATCCACTTGTAAAAAAAGTATTCTACTTCAATGGCCAGTAACTTAAACACGCAGCGTGTATTATCGTGAACCCGAATTACGTACAGTGAGCATCGCTTTTACCGGTTAGCTGAGGACCGGCCCGTTTTGAACAGTTTCCACGAAAATACCGGTATAGGCGAGCGAAACCGTTATAAATGATGCTCACTTTAATTGTAAAAAACATGTCTTGCATGTTTTATTAACTATTTTCAATCCTTTACCGTTTTTAATAAATTACTTACGAAAACCATGTGCATCATGGGAAATAACGAGGCAAAGTTGTCAGAGAACACTGCAAGATGACCGGTAAGACCAGAAATATCGTTGCAGGCCTCTTTGGCATCGCTGTAGGACATGGTCCTGTCGATCTCGGATGCGTGCGTCGCATAGCATGTTCCCATGAAGAAGTAGGTCCATAGCGCTGTTGTCAAAGTCTCTTTCGTGCACATCTTCTCCAAGTTCATGTCCGCTTCTATTATGTTGCTCAACGGTATCGTCGTAACATTCCAAGCTGTAATTGAAGCATCACAAAGTACACATTGTTTAAAAGCTCATCAAAAAATCTCGTAGATACACCCCTTTTTTGTTTATCGGTTCAGAAGTGAGAGCCCGTAGATTAAAACAAGACTACCTTTCATTTTTCGTTCTTTTTTTGCCTATAACTTCGTGGAAAAATCGTATATAAAATTAGACCGAGGATTTCGAATCGCTCAATATTTTCAAGACTGATAGTATGGAAGTTTCTCTTTCCAACGAGCTCTATTTCATTACTTCAAAATATGATATTCTCAAGAAGTGAGTGAAAAATGCCGTACACTGAAAACGGTGCAAGGGGGATTCTTGGAACAACGATGACAGAATTCGATTTCGGCATTCAAATATTGCCAAAATTAAATATTAGTCACCTAAAATTAGCTCTTTCTCACGAACTATCATCTTCTACTTAAAAACCAATATTCATTCGAATTCGGTCAAAAAACCGAAATACAGTGTGCCAAAAACTAGCCAAATCTTGCAAAACGCCCAAAGCACGAATTTCAGTAATTAACTTCAATCCAGTCGCATTCAGTAACTAGCGTGATTCGAGTAATGATTTATAGCTCATTTGAAAGAGGTTCTCTTTAATTATTAGACAATACTAGCTCAAGGAAATCTGTTTGATCATGAAATTTTTTATCGATAATGTGCGCCAAAAAGGAACAGCATATCGGTACTGGAAGCCTTCCCTATTAAACAAAGTCATTGCTGACAGAAGCTATCATTTAAAATTTTCTTTTGTGCAATTGTACATAAACGCATGAAAATTGAATCCCAAATTAGAAGCAATTTGGTCGCTTAACTTGAAAGATACATTAAACCAGGATATAAGAGACACTTTTTCGATTTTCCCGAATATTCTCTTATATCCGGGTTTTATTGTATTTAGAAAAGAGGCTCGAAGAACTATTGACGCCTGTTGTATTAAATCTAGACCTGTTGCAGTTTCCGCTTCCAGTCTTGTTGAATTACCAGGCACAACGGTGTTGTTCCCAGGCACAGTGTTGTTGGTGTCAGATTCGATGCTATTGTTTTGTGTCACATTGCCATTGCCTCCTTTAGTTCCGGGGTGACCTAAGAACACATTAACGGTCTCATTTCGTAGTCAAACAATGATAGGTTCTGTTTTATTTTCTTACCAGTTGAAGTCATTGGCTCAGGGTCCAACTGAGGCGACTCGCTCGACTCTATTTGGCCTTTCTTTAGCACGAGATCTATAAATGAAAACAGGTTGTGTAGAATAAGGCAGGCAACAAATGCAACGACGATACTACCGCATTTCCATATGAGTGTTCGAATGATATGCCACTCATAATTATCTGCGAGTGTGTTACGTCTGCTTCAGGTTAATAACCATGCTAAAGTTATGTAAAGCCCTCAACCGGGTTTTTCCGATTAGAAGCCCCACTGGGCTTCTAATCGGTAGATCTAAAAGTAGATCTAAAAGTTAACACGGCAACCCAACTAATCGGCACGTTCAGCTGTCATTCAAATAAGCGCAGAACTGACTTAGACAGCGCATTCAGGGGCCTATTTCATAAAACTGTTGCAATTGCAGAGTTGCAGAATTGCGGAATTGCAAGTGCAGTGATTGGTCATTTTCTAGTTTTTTCCAGTTATTTCTGGTTTTTTGACCAATCGCCGCTGATGCAATTCCGCAATTCTGCAACTCTGCAATTGCAACAGTTTTATGAAATAGGCCCCAGGTTGAGATTTCACGCTTCCCAGTAATCCATTATTTTAACTATAAATCAGCACAGAAATGTTCAATAAAGCCTACCGTATTGACAGACATGACCATCAATTGGAGTATCAGCGTCCACATTCCCCAAGCCGAAGGCGTTTTCTCGTCTCATGAAAGCGCCCACATTTTTGGTCCCGTTGAAATCGGCTGGTTGTCCTTCAATCCAAAAGCCAGAAGATAGAGCAGTTTTGCTGCCATCAGGAAACACCCAGTACCATTGCTTGCCAGGTTCGGACGCTTCGCTCTTTTTATGCTGCTCTAATCCTATGAACAGCGTGAAATCGACCGCTACTGTCTAAAGTGAATTATATGATCAAAACATATTTTGACTAAAACCGAGTGATATCATTAGCCTTGTCATAGGTACATTATGTAATGGCATTATTTTGCATAGCTAATAATAAATAACGGTAGACACCTCAGCTACAGGTGACTCTACTATTACTTCCTCATTTTCCCATTGCAAAGATTGTATGGTGTACTTGAGCTTGTTATTTTAAATAAGAAATAAAATGTTGGCTGCATATACTGAACTATTAAAAAGGACGCAAAATAAACGTGATAATTAAAGAACGAATCAATTCGAATGAAGTTTATGTAAAGTAAATAAATTACTTACGAAAACAGCGGGCATAAATGGAAATAACGAGGCAAAGTTGTCAGGGAACACTGCAAGATGACCGGTAAGACCAGAAATATCGTTGCAGGCGTCTTTAGCATCGTAGTAGGACATGTTTCTGTCGATCTCGGATGCGTGCGTCGCATAACACGTTCCCATGAAGAAGTAGGTCCATAGCGCTGTTGTCAAAGTCTCTTTGTTGCACATCTTCTCCATGTCCATGTCCGCTGCCACCGGCGAGAAGAAAGAGGTCGTCAACAGCAAAGTTATCACCATACTGAGAGCTACGGAGTGAGCAGCCATTTCTCAGGAAAGCTGACCTTGTCACTGACAGACAGACATAATGTAGTCGGTCGAGGTAACTATTTAACTTGCGTAGGCTGGAATTGAAGAAGGCAAATAATTGTCCTTTTTGAATTGCTTAGCTGCTTGTTATTTTTCGCGAACAGCTCGTGATTGCTCCCTTTGCTTTCCAATCAACAAGCTTGGAGGTTACCGTTGCTAGACAATTATTTAAATCGACGCTATTTTGGGCGTCAAAGTTTCGAGACATTGTTCCGCAATCTGAGCATTCTACTTATCGGTAAAGTTCTACTAGGAAAACAGAAACTGTCTAGGCAACGGTGGGGAAAAGCGAAGAAAGAAGACAAATTTTGTCAGATCGGCAACCTCTTGTGTAGCGTTTCACTCAGGAATCACTGAAACATCTTATAACATCATTAACGAATTCCAAGGTTGATAGCAAACGATGCATGGCATTTTGAAAGAAAAAGATATACTTTTCGTGCTGTGGGAGTAACAGTTATTTTGCATCAAAACCAGTGAACGGTTGTTTCCATGCTAATTAAATTAACTCTAGCGCTGAAATGTCCATCGATAACTTTTTGCTTCCTGTTTACGCCCATTACTGTTTAAAACACAACGTTTTAACTAAGAATTTGCACGTATCTGGCGCTTTTATACTTTTTCTGATCGCTTGAAATTTTGTCATTCGGTCTGCAGTTTTGATCTGGAGTTACGATGTACTCCCTGTTGAAGTTTCTTTATTTAGCCAAATGTTCAAGTGTATGTAGGTTGATGTGTGTGATTAGGTTCTAATTAAGTTTCTGAGAAGGTCGTGCCCAAGGGATTACTCTTACTTTCTTGTTAACTGGATATTGACTCTGACTTGCGCCGAGGCGTCTAATGATGTGAATAAGTCCTGTTAAACTAGTTACCTTAACAAGTATCGTAATTTGCAGCTCGTTAGAAAGTCCGTGGAAAAATGCACTGGATGGGCGCAGTGAGGACTGAAATAGTTCAGCGGTGAGCTTGTTAGTATCTCGTGAAGTGAAGGTATGCACTGTGATTCGTCTTCTCGATGTCGATCGTTCGGCGAATGATATTTTTAAAGAGTTGCTTAGCGTATTGCATAGAGTGCATAGCGCAGAATCGTTTAGGATGTCATTCTGGCCACGAACGGTTCTCTTCCTAGCCGTCTGAAGCGTGTGATCTCCACGTAAGACGTTTAAATCGAGTGATGTTTTGCATGAATATAGGTATTTGTCTCTTCATTGTGCATGTCAAATTTCAAATGATTCGATTCGCTACTTAAAAAGTTGTGACAGATAAATCTTGTTACAGAACTTATGCCCCACCCTGTATCAACTACTTTCTTGCAATTATTTATTCGTATGCTGTTCTCTTTGTCGAGGTTCAAACAAAAGTAAAGAAATTCTTGCATTTAACACATCCAGATTATGATCGACAACTAGCATGAGAAAAACCAATGCTTTACGGCGAGTTCAAGCAACGACGACGGCTATTTAGCCTTTTTTCTTTTCGTCGTCACATCCAGCCCGTTTTCGAAGGCGCACCTGCTTGACGTTGTCAGATGAGTAGTGCGATTTCTTGCAAATCCTTTTCTTGAAGCGAATTTTTTTTTGCGTGGCGGTAGGACTGCGTCTGCCTTCAGCCAGCTCGTCCTTCACCGCATTCGGCACTTCAGCATCATCGAAAGCAGCCACCGGAGCCGCCGGCGATGCCACACTGGTCGAGTTTGTTTCTGCGATCTCAACTGGCACGCTGGTCGAATTTGTTTCTGCGATCTCAACTGGCACGCTTCCTTCTTCTATCTCGTTCCTTAAAAATGAAATCTTGTCAGCTCCAAATGCATAATCTTTGCACCCCTATGATTATTATGATGATGATGCCAAATCCTGTGCTATAAAACTATCGCAATTGCGCAATTGTGAATTTGCAAGCGCGATGATTAGTTAGGAAATCGGAAATGACCGTAAGAAATAACCGGAAAATGATCAATCAGCACGTTTGCAATCCTGCAATATCACGATTACGCAAATGAAATAGTTTTATGGAATGTATTTAGGCACTTGTAGTATAAATGGTCCAACCACAGTTAAGCAACGAATGAAGTCTTTCCGGAAAAAGCATAACGAAAAATAGCTTTTCTAATTTTTCGATGAGACGGCAAGTATCAACAAATTCATTCGTGAGAAAGAAATTTGTTCTTAGCCAGCGTATACAACTCCTGAGTGTGGTAGGGCAAGTTATTATTGTTCCTATAGTTTCACGCCCTTAATTATCGTTATATTACGTCATATCTTACTCTTTTTTGGCATCTGAAAACACTTTGCTCATATGATATTATTTCAATCACTTTCCAACTTCTTTGTTGAAACATCAAAGATAGAAATTAAAATTTAATATTAACTCCTTAATGAACCATTTTGGACTGGAAATGACGGTACAAATAATATAATTGCATTAGTGGAAATTTTCAAGGATGCATTAGAGCATATCTACTGGAAACGTCACTAAAATGTGTGAATATACGTTAAGCCTGCGCACAAGCTCCAACAAAGCATTCATACTCGGATTCTCCTTCCACAGTGTCAAAGTGCTCGTCGAAGGCAGGACTCTCGCCAAAACGCAAGCTTTCGATGTCGGTTTCGTTAGTGGCGGGCCAGTCGCCTTCATCTTGAGCAAATATAGCGGTGGTGCAGAAGACGAACAACAAACAGAACAATCCAGTGCTCGACTTCATAGCACAGGGCTCTCGGAGGCTCTGGACGGGCCGATGTCTTGGAACTGATCAACTGGAAAGAGAATTTCGAAGAAATACACTGAACTGCCCCACCTGCCATTTTATAAGCTCATTGCGCCCAGCCCACTCCCAAGCTTGCTGACTCAACATTTTCATGACGAATAGAAGATTGTTGTGATTTCGTTTCCTGTGACTAAATCTACCCCCAAGAACAGACAAAGCATGTGAGCGAGCGATGTTGTAATTTTGAGTCGATCGTGAATATGTAACGCGATCGTTTCGTCACACAGCACTAAAAATTGTGTATTGTTAATCTAGTTTTTTTACTTTAACAAGTTAAAGGTAATGAGAGCAGCGACTATTTTTGCAGTTGAACCCACACGTTTAGAAGGAATGATAAAACGTGCATGACTTCAACGTTTCATGCATCTGACAGATGGACTTGAGCATTCCAAAGACGCTAATTAGAACTAATTCCAAATCTTGATCGAAGCATTGTTTACTACGTTTGAAAATGTTTTGCAAAAGCAATTTCATTTCCCTGAAGGCAGGCGTTTAGCTGACAGACATCATAAGAATGAGAAAATTTCACTTTTAAAACCGCAGTCAATTCTCAATTTTTTCATTTGTTAATGTCTACCCTTTGATGATACAAAACAATTGATAATCATGAGTACTAGATAATAATTGGAATGAAAGACATGCAAATACAGAAATCGACTTCTATAATGCCGGGCTGTACTATAGTGTCCTTGCCCCGACACTTTATCTTTTGTCTTGAACTATGAGCAAACTCGCTTTGCAATCGTTAAGCAAGAAATTGTTACAATCCGGCAGAATTGCTGGCTAATGCGATTAGGAACAGCGTGCAAATGCGCTGCGCCCCAAGGCGTGGCGCCAGTTGTTCATGCTGAAAGGCTGATGGCTATGTGCGTTCATTATAAACTTGCACACCACTTGCAATCAACTTTACAACTGTAGGAAGAAGGTGCAGGCTTCGAATCACTTGCACTTCCGGTCAAACCTTCTCTCTCATTCTACTCCGATTATTGTACGAGCTGCAAGGCTGCCATGCACACGACCCACTTACGCCGACTGCTTGGGACATCTTTACCATTGATGAATGTACTTTTGGTGTTCTCTGAGAAAAACACTACTTTAAAAGTACAATAGCTGGTAAACGCTGAGGAGTGAACAATAGACTTCGGAACTTCAACCCAGCTTCGAATAGTACACAAAATGCGTGCGATTATTCATATACCAGGGCGCGGGCGTTTCACAATTGATGACGTAGATGGTACGTGTGCAAGGACAATGAGAAATGTGCTTGTTGAAAATCGAGCAAAAAGGTAAAACCTGTTTGCATGGCGTTGTTTGCCTCCATGAGTACTGATGCTCTGAGGAAACGGAAGGCGCGACCCCGGAGGCAATTGAGAGCAAATCTGGTTGTGACGACCACAAATCGAACTGTTAATGATTCTGGTAAAGGCGTATAAAGTTTTACCCCGCACTGGGAACTCTATGTCATCTAGTGAACGGAAATTGAGGTTTCGTGCTTTTGATCTTTACTTCTAAAGAAGAGAAGAAAATGAAGACTACACTAGTTATCCTGCTGATTGCTGCGTTTAACTCTGCGGGTAAGAAAGCGCCTATAATGTAGGGATTGCGTACACCTATTTCGGTTATAATTATAATGGGTTGATAATAGTCAGATTTTACCGGTCCCAGATATGTGGCCTAGTAAGTTTTGCACATGGCAAAAATCGTTGATAACGACAACCACATGTACCGGTCAAAATCTGCCGGTCCCTCGTTTACCGGCATAAATGATATCCAATTAATTCTATTTTCTTGCGGTCGAGTTTGAGAGTTTGTAAACTATCTAAGCTGTTGATCATCACGAAGAAATTTTCCGTATAATGGGGGATAGCAAAATGGAGCACGTGAGCAGTTCCAACGTGTGGTACGAATATAACATACTTTGCACAGGTGGTACAAAATAAGGTGTACGGTATTTGTGCTTATCACGCAGATTACTGATTTTATTGCCAGATACAAAAAATGTGCTCGCACGCTTTGATATGCTGCGGACGACAGGAATATTGAAAGCTAATTATCAGTCTCTTTGTTTTCATACCCAACTCCCTTTCAGGCTGAACAATCATTCATAGAAATGAATTATAGTCTATCGCATGCAAACTGGTGCCAAAAACTTATACTTTCCGCTTTACAATAGTCGTTTTCAGATTGCAGAATTCATAGTTTATATCCATATTTCAGCGCTTGCACAAAGTTGGGGAGGCAATGATCCGCGCGACAGGATGAGAGGCATGATGAACTCATTCGGCAACAGCAACAACAACTATCCAGGCCAATTTGGAACGTCTGGCCAGTTCGGCGCAAACACAAACCAAGGCGGCATGAACTCGGGCTTTAACCCGAATGGCTTCGGTGGACAAGCAAGACCGCCCCCGCCCCCACCTACCAACAGCGCTTTTGGCAATGGTTTAAACAGTTTTGGATCTTCAAATCCTAATGGCGGTTTCGGCGGCAATTTCAACCAGCCAGGAGGAAATCAGTGGGGCAGCACTGGTGGTCAGTGGGGCAGCAACGGTGGTCAGTGGGGCGGCAACGGCGGTCAATGGGGCCAGCAAGGTGGACAACAACCCCCTCCGCCGCCGCCACCAGCCCAACCATCTCAAGGTCTCTTTGGAGGATTGGGAACAGGGACCGGCAGCCACCCTTTTGGCTTGGGAACAGGGACCGGCAGCCACCCTTTTGGCTTGGGAACAGGGACCGGTAGCAATCTTTTTGGACTGGGAACAGGAGCTGGCAGTAATCCTTTTGGATTGGGAACAGGGACCGGCAGCAATCTTTTTGGACTAGGAACAGGGCTGGGAAGCAATCCACTGGGAACCATGAACAGCCTCAGTGGGCTCAGCGGACTCCTTAATGGCATGCAGGGCAAGAAAAAATGAACGGTTCATTCGCGTAGGAATGATATAAATGAATTCACATTCACACTTCAGACCCTGTCGTTAAAATAGAAACAGTGCATCGTAGTAGGCATAAATAATGTGCAACATTCCACGGTCCTTGATATGCGGCGTGCGTTGCTTTGAATCTGACAACGTAACATGCAAATCACTAAAAATGTACGGTTTTTTATGATTATTGCCAGTTTGATATATCAAAGCAGATTTTATTGCTAATGAGAGTGTCCTTCTACTGAAACATGTACGTTTGTCATATCGAAAGGACAAGGCGTCTTGGGAATAAATATTGGCTCTTGCTCAGTAGCAAAATATTTATCTGCATTTGGATTGGCAAAGAAAACAGCTCTACTCATAATTGGCATCTTACACATAACGTGCCGATGTAAAAGTCGGGAAATATTTTTATTAAGCAAGCAGACTTCAAACAAAGGAACAGCTCATGATCGAATACTCAACTCTGCATTTCAAACTACCGAGAACCTATTTCATAAAGCGGATGCTGTTGTGGAAAGGCGGACTTGCAAGCGCGGAGACTATTCACAATTCTAAAATTAACGGAAAAGGTCGGTCACCGCACTAGCAATTGCGCGTCAGGAAAAGCTTTGTGAGAAGGGTCCGGCTTTGACATAGGCGAAAGGTAGTATCATTTAACTATTGTGATCAGAAAGCAAACTATTTATATTCAATATTCGACCTATGAAAACCACCCTATATACAGATAAACCTGTGCTTGCCGTTTAAAGATTGATCACTACATTTGATAGAAAGGATAAACTCCGACTGATGCGTAACTTAACCACGGATTTCAATTAATTCTTGATAATTTCCATCTGGCTTATTCAGCCGTTGATTTCAGTAGTCATAGAGGAGTTCGTCTCGTGCTGGTGTTACCATTGATTGCTGGAATCACTCGTTGTTTCCTCTTTGCGCACAGCCAAACATCATTCACTTGTCGTCTAACAGTGAGATTGAAAGCGTAAAACACAAACGGATTTAAAGAACAAACGACAATGCCCAGCCAGCCGATCAACAGCGTACCCCAATAGCGGGATATAGTTGCTGTCTGCACAAAGTCATGATAAAATTGGAAACCAACCGTTTCGACCTCAATCACGCAGCATATA
>NIUQ01004401.1:0-13868 GCA_002796945.1 Plectus sambesii
CCAACCATTGACGAATTATGAATCTCATTCATCGAATCTTCTTGTTCTGATGCCACTCGGTCGCATTGGTCAAATGTTCTTCGCAAGTGCTTATTTTTTCATTGCCAAGTGTCTATGAAATAAAAAATACGCTCTTATTTTATGATTAAACAGAGGCGGTAGGCCGATGTGTCCCAATACAATTTTTTCTTAAAGCACTAGGAATGAACTGAAAGAAGTATTCAACATTAAACTATCGCCTATTTCGGTTCGTGGACAGGGTACCCCCACGTGACCAAATCACTCACAGAGCAGCCTCGTAGCAGTTTGGTTTGACACGATCATTGCCTGATCAGCATAAAATGTTAAACAACAACGTGCTGCTACGTGAAGCCCCGTCACACGACTTGGTCACGTGGGGGTACCTTGTCCAAACACGGATCCAACCAATTTTTTTTTGTTGGTATTATTGCACAATCGATAAGTGAATGGAAGCAAGTTTCGTGAGTATATTGCTTGACTCAAAAGTAACAGCTGCGATGGCAATTCGATTGGGTAGAGTGTGATGATGAGATTAACATTCCACGCACACTGTAACTGACCAAAGGGCGAGCTCACCCTATAAATAGCTGTTTTACAAAACAGACTTTGGGCTTTATGTGCACGCTTGAGAAATGTTAAACATACTTATACCTGCGGTAATTTTACTCGTGTGTTACTAACGGTATCAAATCATCGCGATTCATCCCGAATGACATTGTTATGTTTTAATATTCGATTAAAGCTCCTGAAATCTAATAACAGATGTCGAAAAAAGCTTTGTTTGAGTGCTATTGTCAAAAATTAAAGTGGAACTATAGTGAGGGCTTGCGTGCAGTTTGCGATGTCAATAAAACGAAATATTGTGGTCCACTAGCACTGCTAGGCAACTAGAAGCATATTGATGGGACTGTTAGAGCCCAACAACTCTCATTACAGCTCTGGTTCACCGCGCACTTTCAAGATTAAGATTTAAACGGCGCACTTAACTTCAAGTTTGACCGTAGGACCGCAGGTGTAGGTATGAAACACGCTTGAGAACAGTTTAAAATACATATGTCCTAAATTATGTATTAAAATTTCAAAGTAATCGGTTATTCCTGATAGTCACAAGAGCAATTTATTTCATATGATTCAAAAATCAAGAATAAAACACGACCTTTACACGGTGGTCCATCAGTAATGAAGTGCGTCTGATGATATGTAACTCCGATAAAACGCAGTCAAATACAATGCGGCTTTCTGGATCTTTTTGAGCTCTCTTTAGCTTAAATTTTGTAATTCTAATCTTTAAAACTGGTCCATTTTTCGTTATTTTATGATACATTGCAAAAGTGCGAGATATTTGCACATGCAGAGTGACTTAAAAAATGAAAAGATGTTTGCTTAATATTTTCTCCCTAAATGATCCAGCTGAGTTGAAACTTAATATGAACCATTCGCGGAAGCTAGGGTTTGTTTAGAAAAAGAATCCTTTAATTCTATAGTAGTGCGGTCAAGATATGTGCAAGCAAATAAAAGCACTCACTTTAAAGCCAAATGCATGCGACGCGTGATGGGTACTGGTAACGCGCTTGAAAAAGGGACCTTATCTTAGCTTACCCATATCATGAAAATGCCACTACTAAATTAAATGATTCTTTCTTCAAACACAACCCCAACTTCTGCAGATTAATTATGAAAAGTTTTAAATAAGTTGGACAGTTTCGGGCCAAGTTATTCAAAAGCCAAATCGTGGCATTATTTGTTATAGTGGATATTTGGAACACTTCAAAAAGTTGTTCGTGTAACCATCAGAGAGAACCGATCGCTTTGAAATTTAAAACATCGTTCAGAATATATAGTTACATGTTCAGTTAAAATTTGACGTAATTCGGTCGAGTACTTGAAATAAACACAAAGTTCGCGTGAATCCTTTTTGGCCCATCCTGTACATGCAAAGCAAATGATATCAGTTTTTGTTATCCTTAATAGAGTTGAGATATGAAACTAACAATTCTAGAAGTCATATGACTGTGAAGTGCGCAAAATTAAAATTTCAAGAAATATATCACATTAATAAAGCTATCTCAATGCCACAGATTATGGCGTCAGCTGAATTTGACAGATGCTTCCATAGGTCCCCGCCAGATTGCAAGCACCGTCGGCATATCCAAAAGTGCCAAAGAAGGTGCCGATGAATATTTGTTGGTTAGTGTTTGCCGCCAGATCATCTGGTTCATTGGGTGTGAAGAATGGCAAGAAGCTAGGCAAAGGGACAGGAGTGCCGTCGTCGAGCTGGTATTGAAAGTTGGTCACTGGATCCCCGATTCCCACATAGTAATTTCCATCCGCAACCGAATTGGCTTTACCGATCAGGCCGGCATCTGAAATATCGCATTTATTGCATTCAGCCATGTGTTATTCATTTTTGATCGCGTAGAAGGGCTTTCCAAACTCGTGTTCAGATCTTATTCGACTTCTCTATAAATATTAACTAGAAAGGGCAGTGGAAATTGAAATAAGCTGCGATATTTCCTGCTCCCTAAATTGATAGATTCTGCCCCGAAATACTACGTTTTACCCCCAATTATATTTTAAAACGGAAACAAAGAGTCCCGATCGATGAACTAGTGAAATTAGGACAAAAGTAAATGAAATCGGCACCACAGTTTTTTAAAAGAAAAAGCTTTGCTATGAAGGCGATAAAAAATTGAGAAAAAATGGGGCACAGGTCACAGCGTGAAATGCGGCTATTCAAGCAAGAGCACTGCATCACACGTCTATCCGATCAAAGCACTTAAGACCTTCCTGTCAGCCACCCCTGTGACATACCATATATCCTCTAATAACTGCCCACTCAAGCCTTGGCTGAAAAAATAATCAACCAGAGCAATCATTAGAGGACTTGCGGTATGTCAACTGAGCCAATACTTCAATCATTGTGTCTGAAGATTGAATACTTTCTATACTGAAATAAAGCAATACTACAACACATGCTTTCCTTTGTAAAGGTTTCCTTCCAATTGCTTTCAAATGATAATATGTCATATTGGGGTCATTTAGGGGTTAGCATATATCATTTAGGGGCGAAAAGCAGCTAATGAAACTACAGTCGAACCCGCATCATTGCAACTTCGCGGGAACCAGCCAAAAGTTGCAATAATGCGGGTCTTGCAATTATGCAGGTTCGACTGTATTTGCTTCTCAGAACATATCCATTAGGCTAAAAACGCTGAACAACACTTGGTACTAGTTTTTGTACATGTCAGTAATTTCGGATAACTATTACGCTTTAAAAAACACACCTATGAGCGCTTGAAAGTTCATCGTATATCCCAGAGCAGTCGGAGCACCATACTGAGCTGCGAGGTTGGTGCAAGGCGTATCTTTGGTGCACACACCGGGTACTGGCGTTGGATCGAAGGCCTTGAAGCATCGGTCTGTGGTCGAATCGTATATCCACGTAGTGTCAGGGCACTGAAAATCATGTATAAAAATATTATTACATGTAAAACTTGGGGAATTTCTTAAATATTTGAAGTACTGTCGTTTTTATAGCTGAAATCGATCTTTAAAATTGCTTTTTTAGATCCTTTGATAGTTTAACTTTTCTGAATGTTAAATTAGTGCTAATCTATGCTGCAATACGTCGATGATACACCATATAAGATGACGGTTAATGAATTAGCATTTGCTCTCTCAAGATTACACTGCAGAGACGAAAGTTTAAGCCCAAGCAATCGACTACCGACATTCGAGACAGGCAATTTCTTCAGTTAATTTGGATAGGATATTATCGTGCGTGTACATTTAACTTCTGATTTGATAAAGAGTTAAGATGAATTCGAAAAGTCTCCTACATCCAGATTCTACTGTAGTAGGCGTAGTTGAGATGCAGGAGTCAAAATCCGAAAGCATATCAAAAAAGCTGTCACCAATACATAAATTTCTGGCACCAGAGCATGCATCCAATTTGACAAAGTAGCTGGAATTATAATTGTGTGAAGCGCGCTATATATTCAGTTGCCTTGGTGCGGGGAAATTCTAAACGCTCATTGCTACAGCTGGCCAATACGCGCGCTTCACGCAATCATAACCGCATCAGTTGCGATTCCAGCAGCATCGTCAAATTGGCCTCTTCTGTCTTTCAAAAGGTCTTACCGGCAAGCAGGGTGAAGTTGGCGATAGCACTCCGGCGGAAGAGCAGGTGGCCGTGACTACTGTACCGCCCAATCGTGCAGAAGCGTCGCAAGTCAAAGTGACAGTAGCGCCTTCCACAACTGTGCTGCCTGGGGCCGGTGAGAATGTGCCGTACGGTGTTGTGCCAACCAAACAAGTCTGAAATGCTGCTCCGCTATATATCGCTGATGATCAAATAGAGTGCACTCAATTAATTGGCATTATTTGTTCACGAAATCCTATTTTAATAAGTGCCACATTAAAACTATACTGCTTTTTATTGAAAAAGCTTTTCGGATATCAAATACATTTCAACCCTGAAAAGGACTTGCGATATCGCCGTTAATTTTGCTATTTGTAGAATTGCATTGAATTCTACACTTCAGGTAAACTAAAACAATACTGTCTTAGAAATATTCATGAGCATCATTACAGAAATCGAGACTTAATAGCAGGAATTTCTGTGACGATTGACCAGGCTGAGAACTTGCTACTAAAACCTTGGACCTTATCTTAGCCCGAAAACTGCGCTCAATAAGGCTTTGATAGTGACGAGAAGTCGCTTGTGGCCATTACTATCATTCGCTTAGAGAGTGCCATGGTTGGTTGATTGTAACCATTGTATGATTTTGGGTCAGTTCGAACGCAACATAGTTGATTATATGATCTTGAGGCGTTTCAGCATATAGAATTTTACAAAATTTAAGAATTTCTTTGACCTCCTCTTCGTCCGAAACGGTCCGAGCGCAAGCTTCACTCTTTTTGATCAGGATGAGTAGGCAGCATAGGCCCACAAAGAGGATCGCTCGCCACGTGACCAGTTTGGCCATTTTTTGCGAGGAAGCCGACCCATTCGCTGACATCATCATTTTCCGGTTTGGAACGGGCGTGAAAAGGAAGTAGACACAGCCTGAAGCAAAAGTTTATTTCATTCGGCTTCAAAATCGAACGCTATTATACCACTACTTTAAATGACTGCAGGCAAGTAAACTTGCAACCTATGGTCACTTTGGTCTCCCGTGGAACAGGAGGCCTGTGTTCGTACAAGAATTTCAAATGATAAACTTGAAGGAAGATATACGCGAGCAGCAGGACATACCAAATACGGCTGTTGTGGATGACTGCAGAAGAGTGAGACTGAGAGCAAAACTTGGGATTACGGGTGATGAAACGTTTAAATATGACATGAAATGAGACCGCCGTTCGGCTCAGTAAGACAAATGCGCACCAGTTACCTCTTATTTACTTTATCGGACAGTTTCCACCGCTGTCAGTTGGAATACAAATGAGAAATTTGACACACTTCTCTGATATTGTGCAAAACTGATCATGGAAGTGAAGATCATGCACGTCCGAGTTTTAGATCAACATATTGATGGTGATGCGTGCCTCAACATCAGTCAAAGAAGTAGGCCTCGCACGGCGTCAGTTTCTGTACGGCAATTCATTATCGGATATACAGTACTCATTCACAATACATAATTGTGAGGGATTCAATCGTTTAACGTCCCCAAAATTAAACTCTAAAAGCGTTCTATGCGCTGATCAAATGAAGCAAACATTTTCAGACTACGGTAATTCCTTCGTGCTCATCCGTATTCCCTCTTCTCAATGCCGATTTGCTATCCCCGGGTGATCATGCTGTTCAGTTGATTCCGGCGGATACGGCGGCAGTCGGCGAGACTATTAACGTCACTTGCATTCAAGGCAATCGAGTACTCTTGGTTCCATAGTTGCGGTGAAGCTCGATGATGGCATGACAGCACAACAGTATTATCCCAATTATCCAGTATCCGCAACTTCTTCGAACAGTTCACTATGACTTGCACTCCATCAGTATTGTTGAAACCACTGGTCCGCTTGCGTCTCCCATTATAGTAAGCCTTAAGAATGGCATTGTAAGCATCCCAGGAGGTATTGCGTGCTAGTCATCCGTCTCCTCGTAATCATATTTGTTGTTGTGTCGGATACCTAGCGCGTCCTTCAGTCATGTGAAACGTATCTTTCTATCTCAAAACAATTAGAACGTTTTCTTCCATTCTTTAGACAAACAAGTTGAGTGATCGGACGAACTGGCCTTGATCTAATTGTGATTGAACTATGGCGAGAAATGCATCCGTTGGAAATTGGTCGGTCGCAGCATCAATCGCCATCGTTCAGTTCTCAAACTTCATAATGCGATCCCAATTGCGGAAGACTATTCGAGAATGATTTTCTTCGAAAGGGAGTGAAACATATTCGATGCAAATTTTACAATGAAATTTTCTGATTGTTCACTACTAAAATGAAGCTGCAAAATTTGTAATCGAGATAGTGTTAGAGGGAAAGTTTTAACACTAAATATTCATTCTGACAGTGTGAACAGTGAATTTTTTCATCAAGCTGTATTCAAACAAGGCAATATAGCATACCTGTAAACTTAATCTTAACAAATTCCTTGAAACATATTTTAGCTAATGAATGGTCCTGCAGAGCTGAAGTTTATTAGCCGTCGTTCTAAATTTGGCGTATTTATGCAAGTGTGCGCGTAGAACGTATCATCAGCGTGCAATTTCAGTCACTGCGCTTTATTAATATAGGGCTGTGCAATGTCTGACTGTATCACGATCTTTCAAAAAGGCGCTGGTATTGCGAGCGGATAAACAAAGTCTCAACCAAGTCTTGTTGCAGAACAGGAAGCATTTTGTGACATTATACTGGTGCTTCATTCACTGCTTTATTGACAAGTAAAATATGGCAACAATGATAGTTTTATGTGGAAAATCTGCTACCGGGTTTTTCCGAATATAAGCCCCGGGGCTTGTAATAAAAATTGGCACTTTTCGCGTCTCTACTTTGTCCCCCTAATAGAAGCCCCGGGGCTTCTATTTAGAAAATTCAATTACATAACGCTTTTTGCAGTACCAATCATACTTGCATTCGCGTTGTTTTTTCATCTTTTAAATTAATCTTACACACAAATTATGGAAGATCGATATGATTTTTGCAAATCCTATTAGAGAATGCGGTATTTACACGTAAAATGCATTTAAAATAACTTCATTTCATGCATTCATGGTGATATTTTTTCGGCTCCAAATATAAGCCGCGGGGCCTCTATTTGGAAAGTCAAACCGAATAGAAGCCCAGTGGGGCTTCTAATCGGAAAAACCCGGTAAGTAATTGCACTGACTGAGATTATTTATGTTGTAATACGCGTAGACAGTAATAAATTCAAAGCTAACAATTAATTACCATTCATCCTGTACGTGAAACAAAATAATATATTCACAGAAAACAAATAAACACGGCCATGTCTAAGAGACTGTTGATAGTTGTGGTATAATCAAATGAAGTACATTTGAAAAGAAGTAAGCACCAAAAACTGCTTCCGACTCCTCCGCTTCCTTTAATTCTGATGTAGACCATTGAATAAAGTTAAACGCCCAATCAAACAATGATTTAAACATTTGCAGAACGTCAAAGTAACTCTGTTGCAGTCTCTGCTGCGCGAAAACTGAACTGTGGCACGATGCCCAAATGTTGCTGACCACGATTGTCTGCAAAGAAATGTATTAAACGATTTGTTGGTCGTCTCAGCTGTTCATATTCAGTTCATCATAGAAGTCTTAAGAGCAAAGTGTACTGCTCAAACACACTACGGCTTTCGGTAGAGTTCTCATTTGTTACCGCTTCAAGACTGTGAGCCATTCTCATGTGGCATAATTTGGCTAGTTAGAGCCAAACTTCACTCAGTGTTGAAGAACCTCCCCAAAGTCCGACTTAATCTCTTATATCCCCTATTAAACCAATCAGGAGTCACCCGCGCCACTCAATGGCGCGAAATTTAGAGTCTCACAATCAGCTAATCATAGTGAATTTCGTCAGCAGCCATAAAGTGCAACTGTCTCTGTCATAAAATACACTCCTCCGCTGGTTCACCCATCCTCACAACACTTTATAACGAGCGAGGTCGAAATTTTACATACTCAAAATTTATCATACACGATACCGATCCTATTTTCCCCCTACCCAATAATAGTATAAACTGATCTTACTCCTGTCTTAGTTAGAGGGGCATAAATGCCGGTTTGCCATGCATGAGTTATGTTTACAATCGGTGTTGGCTTCACACGGTTCTCTTCGTTATCCACCCACGACAAACATTGGCCGACCTCTGCTTGCGCCGCATAAATCCGTCGATATTTTCCAGAAACACAGTCGGTGACAAATAAGAAGTGCTTGCTAGTCAGCTTAATTATCGCGCCATTTTCTGCTTCAATTCGATAAAATAATGCTCGCTCATGTGGCTTGCGATGAAGGAAGGACACAACTGGCGAGTAGGTAAGCTAAAAACTAGATTCAGTGAACATGGCGGTTTCAGAGCAGCGCATTAAAGTACTGATAAGCAAGGGGGGAGTTTCGAAGACGTAGAAATACAGACATACTCATTTTGATCGTTCATATCCTTCAGTCTAGGATGAGCTAATAATTATCCTATTTCTGTGACTTATTTTTGCGGCAGGACTTGCGCTCTCTAATTTCAACGCTATCTGTCATGATCCATTATTGATTTTGACCACTTTTACCACTTTTTGCTTAGTCGTTGTTAAAACATTGTCTCCAATAACCAAATCACGCATCATCTTCACTCCATTCTCTGTTTCAACCGTGCCATCTTCGCTGAAGCAGGCCCCTGCCCCTGCCCCTGCTGAAAACAACATCTGATTAGGGGATAAGGATATTGAAAAGAGATAAGCAGCAAAGTGTGACAAATTCAAATGATATTTTAATCTTTCTTGCGCCATCCTACCATTCATGAAGTGAACTTGTGAAACAGCAATTTCGATTCGATTCAATTCAAATTCTTAGATTCAAAGTGATATCTTGAAGCATTAAAATATGAAATAAACATTGACAGAGACTGCAGCAATGTGCAATCATTGATTCTGATCTGCTCATGCTGCGATTAACGGCACGCGCACTAGCAAATTCTTAAGAAATTTTCTAACGTGCTGAGTTTGACCGAAAAGTGCCCTTGAGAATTCTAATATTTCTAATTGTCGAGAAAGATTTCATTTGATACTATTATAGTTGAAGTATTTTGAAAATGCTTACGTTAATAAAGGCGACACTGCAATTAACTATGTTAAAAGTGAACGCAGCTATTTCTAACTACGGCGAGATTTCGAAAAAACATAGTTTGGAACTTATTTATCGTAGCTTTACTGTAATTTTCCCTCCAAAGAACAAAATTACCTGCTCCTTTGCCACTTCCACCTCCTGACTTGCCTGCACCTCCTGACTTGCCTGCACCTCCAGAATTGCTTGCGCTTCCAGAATTGCTTGCGCTTCCAGAATTGCTTGCGCTTCCAGAATTGCTTGCACTTCCAGAATTGCTTGCGCTTCCAGAATTGCTTGCACTTCCAGAATTGCTTGCGCTTCCAGAATTGCTTGCGCTTCCAGAATTGCTTGCGCTTCCAGAATTGCTTGCACTTCCAGAATTGCTTGCGCTTCCAGAATTGCTTGCACTTCCAGTGCCGCTTGCACTACCAGAACCACTGGCTCCTGAACCTCCAGAACCACTGCCTCCGCTGCCGCTGCTACTACCAGTTCCCTCCTTGCCCGCTTGGAACGAGAGCGACTTGGAATTTGCATCATTTGCTCCGGACACTAAAAAAGGTATCAAATAGCTTTATTTAGAAAGATATTGCATTCCAAATACTGCGCATCATGCATATGTTCGTTTACAGCTGTAAATGATAATCGGAAGAGTCATTTCAGCCAAGTATCCCTACAAAGAGTTCTGTTAAAAAAGAAGTTTAGTCAATCGCGAAAAGAAAAATACAAATTTGCATATATCATATCAATTCCAACTTGTTTCGTTGTAATCGACCGAGGTCAAGTCGATGACATGCAAAGTTATTATTAGGATTTAAAGTTTTTCTTGTGATCAATTCGTTTTTACAAAAAATTTCTCAGCGATATAGAACAATATCGCCTACCTATCTGTTTCGTAAGAACAACCAGTTTGACGACAGGCTGGACCACACCGTTGACAGCTCGTTTTAGTCGTCGCCCGCCAAGACTTATCTCCATTTTGCAAGCGTTGGGTTCGCTCTTCGGTACGTTGGCTTCTGTCGCAAACTCTCCGTTAGCAATCATCACATCAAAAGCCTGGCCCGATCCACTGTCGCAGAAACGCTTTTCTGACTCTTCCTAAACACATTTGATTGTAAACTCATGGGAAACAACAAGAAGGCCTAAAAATATGCATACGATTAGGCGGTCATCACTTAGCTAAGGCATTAAAATATGCCATTAAGATACGGCAAGAATTTGGCAGACTTTAACTAAATTGTCCGCTTTTGTTTGTAAAAATTCTTGTTCTGTTAAATCTCTGGTCTAAATTCCCTGTGTACTCATATATGACGCCAGTCTCGATGATAATAATCGAATAAAATTCAGGCCCTTTTCTGATAAGGGTGAAAATCGAAGATCCGTCCTTCCCTCCTTTTCTTTGAACGCACCTTAATGAAGTCAAGCATTCCGCGCTTAATGCTCGTTTCATTGGCGTGTTCATCCATTCCGTTGACCATTTTCTGCATGTCTTTCATCATTTTTTCAACTTTCCTGCTGCAGCACTTGTGTCCTGAAAAAGGAGTGTTGATTCGCTAATTGAGAACAAGCGATAGTTCTCGGGGCACGGATCCGCTATGCCTTTCACAGCCATTTATGAGATCGCAAAAATGTGACCGGACCTGCAGTACTGTACTGGAAATAGACATGGGTCTTTGGGGGTATGCCCGGCTCTCTAAAGGCTATATACTCCCAAAATTTCACTCTCCAAGTTGACTATCTTATAATGAAAAAGGATCGCAAACGTTTTACACCAGCAGTGCATATGTTTACAATTAACCGATAAAGATTTAGCCCCACCCGCATATTTGTTTGTAATCGAAATGTGTTAAACAAGTGGCGCAAATTGGGGTAATGTACTTTCTCCGGCGCACATATCTGGATCATACCAAGGATCGCAAATGAACTCACCACTAGGACTTGTGAAACAGTTGTCAGCGTCCAGGACGGCTCCTTGTTCATCAGTGCGTACGTTGCCAGCATTCCCGTTATGATTACTTTTGGGGCCACCGCCATTTTCACCTTCATTATCACCTTCGTAGTTATAGTAGCCATTAGAATCCGTTGTATCGCCGCCTTCGCCTTCTTCCTCATTATCATAGTGAGGTGACTCGGGTATAACGGTAAATGCATTTTCCAAACGTCCGCCAAATATTCTTCGGGTTGGAGGGTGAATTGTTGGACGCTGGGTGGATGCTTTACTGAACGATTTAGAAGAAAGCTGGTTGTTGCCTTTCCGAGGCGGCAACTGTAGTGATGGCAGCCTGATGTCTAATTCCGACTGAGACTGGTGTGCAGTATCTGTTTTATCTAAAAGACATTGCTGAGCGTAATGATAAAGAATTATGAGCATTGCACCATATGAATTAGAATTCCCGCGCGAGACAAAAGGAATTCGAAAATCGCATTTGTACGGTAATCAGAACACACCCACTCTCTCTAATGTTTCTACTTCAGCCGCAAATTCACGAAATATGATAATATTTTAACAAGAGATGCCCCAAAACGAGCTCTTTCATGTTTTTAAATGTATTTTTTGTTCGACGATACCAAGAACATTCACTTCAGATCATTTGATATTTTTGAATTTTGAACTTTCGCGTGAAAAAAGACTATATTGAGAAACTTTGATTCGAACTTCATATTTCTTATTTTCATTGCCATCATTTATGAAAGCCTAATTTTCGATAATTTGACATCTTTTATAACGATGAAAGTTATCAATCGAATATCAGTAAAACTATAGGGAAGAGGGAGATAACGTTACACTCGCAGAGTAAATGTAACTGCAAACCTTCAGATTTAGGACTTTTTTCATCAGACTCGACAGCTTCTTTTTCTTTAGGTTTGACTTCATTAGCTGAACCTGATTTCTCTTCGTTTACTGGTTCCAGTTCTGGCAGACGAGGGCGGTTTTCGTGCAGGACGTCAACTAGCGAGTAATGGAAATTGTTTCCAACTGAAATCGATGTTTACTTTCGCACTATTAGAATGAATAATGGCTCATATTCTGCAAAGCGAACAAGGCAAAATTAAGTATTCCAGAAGACCGGCTTTAGTTGTATTAATACTAAAATGATAAAAGCATAAGAGCGATTTCCTATCGCATTCTTGAGCATATTCAATATGTCTCACCAAAATCAAAACATGACAGGTACGCCATGTGATTTATTGTTGCGTAATTACTGTCCATTAAATTACATACTGTAACTGGAAATTTTCAATAATGTGGCTATCGAAGATGAGAGTCGAAGATGAAAAACTATTCATACCTGTGTTTGTAGCTTCGGGCGGATCAAGAGGGCAAGATATTCGGCTGACTGTTACACCGTAATGCACTCTAAAATAATGTGGGTTTGTTGAATAAGGACTATCACTTTTCCTCACTGTATTGAATAGACTAAAACTTGATTTGCATTTTCAAGAGCTCATTCTGGTATAAATCAGTTTATGAGTATTATTCGAAATTAAAACATAGTGGCTATATCCCGTTTCCACTTTAGTAAGGATATTATTAAAATTAAGCAGAATACTCTTTTGGCTTGAAAATTGACCTTACTAATGTAGAAATGATAGAAGTACGCGGTCATTGCACTGAAACCTAACATTAGCTCAGGGCATTTTTTCGGAAAAATCCGATGGTAGGCCCTCATAGCCTCTTAGCAGTGCCTTCTGTTCTTGTTAAACACCCACTTTTTGTTGAGGTCTTCAATCTTGCGTACATTCGAAATGACGTTGTAGTACACAGTCTGTTTGTTCTCATCCTGTATCTCCTCTCCATTGAATTCGTCATTGGGGTACAACATCAGTTCGGCTATCGTAGTCACATATTTCATTTTCTCATTCCAGCAGCATTTACTGAAATGCACACATATATATATGCAGAAGAGAATATCTCAAGTTCCCTTGCATTCTTCTTAGAGCCGAGTTCTACTCTGATATGAAATTTTTTGCTAGCTGCTCTGTTGGAGACTAATACATAACAATATGAGCGTGCGTCTTACATTTTTTCACCGGGTGCCACGCCGCCGAACCATTGTTGCCGGTCAGCACAAGACGTTGTCCACGTAGTGTTGAAGCAGATCTTCAATAATGAAATAATGTGATATAAACTGCGCGCCTTTGAATGAGTCCACTGTCAGTTGCTCCCACAGTGCTTTGGTCATGATCAAGCGACGACCTGGCAGAGGTGCGCAGAGTCGCAAATGCGGACTGGCGCAAGCGATGGCTGATTACATTAATTAACCGTAAGCAGAGATAGGAATTGGGAGAGTATTGGGAGAGTGATTCTACCTCTAGTCGGGTCTCACAGCGATCGCTTCCGAGCGGTTTGGCTTTATGTGTACATTATTGCACGCGCGTAGCGCGTGCCTTCTCTTCTAGTCACTGAAAAGTATCATGTACGAAATAAGACGCAAGATGTTTCGCATGGAAGCAGACATCTAAAGGCGCTAAAAATGTTCGACTCGGGGGTAATTTGGGTCGGCGATTCGAATGGAAGCATCAGTTTTTTACGTACATGGCTCATTCGCAGGGAAATTCGCTTCGAAAATCGCACTTTTGACGATTTC
>NIUQ01004402.1:0-13876 GCA_002796945.1 Plectus sambesii
TGACACCTCATTCTTCCTCTATATTACTTAAGCCTTTTAGTTCAATTATTTCTGTATTGTCTTCACATTTGCATCTTGCGGCGCGAAGCGCCGTTTTTCTTTCTTTTTATTTGGGTCGCTTTCTAAGATTTACCTTATCAAACATGGGGAAGTAATCAAGAATGAGGAATACTTTCTCAAATCCTTTTTGAGCTTTTCAGTGGAATATCAGCACTAAACATATACTGTCACGTTTGCAAACATCGTGATTTATTGGCAAAACAAATAGTTATTTTGAGTACGCGGCAGCAGTTTACGGTCAACCGTGTTCAGGCGCTTTCAAATCAATGTATTTAAGATGGCGGCCATCTTTTTTTTATCCTTCTAGAGATACACACCCGTTGTTGTCATTCCTTTGAAGCAAAGTAGGGTTTAAACCAGGGTTCCGAACTGTCCTGTTTAAAAAGATTTGTCCTCTTTTTGGGACTCTAAATCTTTTTAATTTGGAATGTCCTTTTTTCCAAGGAATGTCCTTTTATGTCCTTTTTTTTAATAAAAGACCAAAATTCTATATATATTCGCAAAAATATTGATATTTTGCCAGGGTTCGAATCAAAAAATTTGAAAAAAAATACATTTTCGAAACTTTTTGAAAATGTCCTTTTCCAAAAAATTTTCATTCATACTTTTCAAAATGTCCTTTTTTCGACCTCTGGATTAAGGAATTAGCTTGTTTGTTTAACACGTTTGAATTTTAATGATTTTTTGTGGAAATAAGAGTATTTAAAACAGATATTTGGGTCTTTTTGAACATGTCCTTTTTTCTGTGTCAAAATCTTTCCGTTTTTCAAAATTTTTCACTCGGAACCCTGGTTTAAACTGTTGAAAATTGTTGAAATAAACGATGATGTTTAAAGTTTTGAGTTTTCATGCAAGTTGCACACCAATATTATATTAGTTACACAGTAGTAATTATATGTGCTGCGTAACAGTAAATTTCCCCGTCCCCGCGGGGATTTCCCGTGGATTATCCCCCCCCCGTGGCACATCCCTTCCCGTCCCCGTGATTGGAAATCCCGTACAAATCGTTCCCCGTCCCCGTAGTATTTCTTCCCCTCCCGCAAACCCTAGTTTGTAGTCTGTGCAGAGATCAACAACAAATCGCGTCACAGCTGGTGACGCGTAACCTCGAACGTCAGAACTTGAAGCATCAGTGATCCCAACCTCCCGGGATCTTATGATGCAATATATGAACGCTGAAAAATCTATTTAATATCAATTGAACATTACTTTTCGTGTTCACCCATCTTCTGATTCCTATAGTAAGAACTGGCACAAAATGGTTCAGCGACTCTGATGTTTTACTCGATCGGCTGCACTGACACACACTGCGAATCAATAACGTCGTGTGTTTGCAAACCATGCCCTTTGCCTCGATCATGCTTTGAGACTGGAAGTGTTGTCTTATTTCCTGTTGTTATTTGACTAACCCGAAAGCAGGCATGACTTTTTGTGATTTGTTTTCCTTTTTTATAAACTCTTCCTCTCTGCCATAACATTGAAACATGGCTCGAACAGTGATACTCTATCAAGTCATATTTTTGAATGACTTGAGTATCCTGTTGATCGAATTGAGAGAGCAATCAATCAGTATCACTAACCGTAGATTTATCCCTATGGCGCTTATGTTAATCTATCAGGTGGTTGTCAGCTGTAAGGAAGCACGTGCCGCCAAAGGAAAAACGTTCCGACGAGGAAGAGAGCTGCTCTGTGTGTTTGTTGAATGAACTCAACCTGCTCGTGATAAGCACATGAAAAAGAGTGACAATGCCCCTGGTTTGCATGCTTGTCTCATCAGTCCGCGTACCTTTGGACCTTCAACGTTGACACCGCACGCACGTTGGCTGTGGAAAATATTTGCAGTCTTCCTCAGATAACTGCTTTGAATCTGAATGAAAACGCGAACGTACGTATTTTTGGCCCTATCTCGCTGGATTTGAACGTCAACAGCTCACCTGTAGTGTCACCAGACATAGTAGCATTTGCAAGATTCGCTCGCAAAAATAAGCTGACAAAACATGTTTATTTAGACAAACAATAACATCAAATAAATTAAATGGTATCAAGCAATCAGGATGAACAGTCAAAATATGGAAGTGAATAATACTGCATGAATGAGTTTCGACTTTATGCTTGGCAAGAAAACAACAATTCAGTCCAATTCGCTACTCTCTTGACTTAAGCCTTCATTTTGCTCGTATAACGACGAACAGCAGTATCGCTTCATATCCGCGAAGCTGCAATGCCCGGCACAACAAGTTTTCGATGCTTGCTCTGAAAGCGATACGGTAACATTAGAAATGGATCTACCGTCATTTTAGGTTCTACTCAAATCATGTGGTAGTTTAAAGTTTGCTTAATTTACAATATTCAGGCGAAGCCCGTGCCCGCCCAAGCGGCTATATTGGAGCCTCTCGCGCGCTCCAAAGGATTTCTTCAGCATGAACGATTTGCACATGCACGACTATACAAAAGCGGCGAGAGGAATATAAAAAAACTAATTAGGACATTGTGACGCTCTGATGTAGTGACGCAATTTGTCACCATTGGCTCGCGATACCGAATCTTGCATGAAATCATTAGTGGGACAAGTGCGAACAAGGCGGAAATATGTCCGCCCCAACGAATCCGCCCTATTTCGATCATCACCCTCAACATGCAATGGATAGTTTTCATTTATTGTGCTATTTGTGCCGAAGTTAATAAAGATTCTCCCACATGAAACACAAGAAAGAAAGAAACTGTTTTCAGCTCTCTCTTACCGTAGTTGTGACAGGGCGGTTCAACTTCAGTTGGAGGACAGATCGCGTCCAACGTTCGCGCCGCTTTTTGACCGCAAAATCGGAACGCACCGTTTGATTGGATAGTGGAAAAGCAAAGCAAAAGACAAAGCAAAATTGTAACTTTGCTCTTGGACATTATTTTTGATAAAGGAACAGCGTCGATGCCAATTGCTTAGGCAGCACACAGACGCCGTGACTGGCCGACTTGAACACTGAGGCTATTGATCGGTGCGCTTATCTAAATACCTTGTCTTCGCCATTGTGGGGGGCGCACCTGCTGGCCGCATAGGGCGGCGCGATATATTGTCCTGCAGTGAACAATTTCTCTGTCAACCATTGATCATACTTAGCTATGCTCTGACGCTTGTTTACTACTATGGTCCAGATTGCAGGTTAGTGTCGTAAAGGCCGCATATACGCATGTCGCGCTTGAAACGAACGTGTTAGGCAAGTAATAGGGGCAAAGCACGCGTTCACGTGAACTTCGGCCACATACAAATTGTCGATCAAAGCTGTACCATTTACACTTTAAACTGTACATAATTCTCAATGAAATTCACGTTTTTTACTTTTGAAAAGCTTTCTAAGCGTTCAAAAGAATACCAGAGAAATTCAGACTATTGAATCAAGCGAATCCCTAGGTAACCGATTAGAATTAAATTAAATGAAGATAAAGATTGTATAAATTGTGCGTTGAACTTGATTTGAAAGATGTTCCATTTTGAGTGAGAAAATTTATACGACACTTGAACAACTGTGCTGCCAGAATGCCGTGCTCTTTACGTGCCTTAACAAATGAAGGATGGGAAAGAGAACAGTTAAGCAACGGTTGTACCGAGTGCCATAATAAATGCTTATTGAAGAGAGTGTGCAGATTGGAGGTAGAAAATCACCTCAGTTTGAAAGAAGGAAACGATCAGACGACTTTTCGTAAGACGGATTTTAAGTTAAAAGGCATTTTTGGAGAAAGATACGCGTCTTTGTGTGCGGTGCATCAGTACCGTTTCTAAAACCACCAATAGGTGTATGCAAACTCTTTGGCGATAGAAAAGGTTTAAGGATTATATGCTATTGATAAGGTAAGGGTGGGAAAAGGTCTGAATCAGCGATATTTTTCGTTTCTCTAAGCATGCTTTATAATAGTATAAAGAAGGTCTATGTAACTTATTTACCAGCCACAAAACTGAATTTCATTGCATTATCACGTTCATTATTTATCTCAAACAACAATCATCACTCATTAGAACCGAAAGAATTAGAATTACGATTTTTTTGAGACAGATGTTGGAAATGAGGAAGGTATAAAATTTAGTGAAGACTAATTTCACTTCAAATTTTGTCGCTCTGAACATGTTCTCGATGAAATATTTCGCTGGATCACGGTAAATGATTGAAACATATAGATTGAAGGGAATAAAAATTGCTCCTATTTATTCACCTTAAATTTTTGGTAGTCAAAAAAATGCCAGTCGTCTTGGACCTTGCTCTTTAAGAGTCTAATGCACTTTTATGTTCAGTCATAGAAATATCGATTGGAGGAGAGTTCTCTCTGGCGGCGCTGAAGTCTTCGAATTTTGGGTCGAAAATTAATAGATTGGCAAAATGTGCGAGCAGAACTAGAGGAAATAGTTTCAAAAACTGTTGTAATGGCTGCGTTTTGAATTGTAGATGTAGTGATGGGTCAGTTACGAAATTTGATTGTAGCAGTTTTGTGAGATTAATTCTATCCATTTGTTTTCGATCGAAGTGGAAGATGGAAACTCAGAATAGATGTTTACCCTTTCAATCTGTTCACGGTGCACCAGTTTTAAGCTTGTTTTCAAACCTTTCTCACTGGCCAATATTTATTGACCTTCTAAGCTCATTAATTTGTCAATTTCGGTTGTAATTCAGCTTGTTACACTCAGTGATCTATGTACTCCCATCAAGGGGAGAATGCGCTGCAAAACAACGAGCGATGCAATCAGTTTGAATTAGGACTGTAATGAGAATTCTCTATTCTCGAAATTAGATTTCTCCCCTCCTCTGAAACTTTCAAATCGCCGTCACCGTTACGGCCTCGCTTTGGAGCGTCTTGATTACTTCGAATGTCGTTCCGATCTTGCTCATGTGTTTATTTGAATAAGCAGAGATTATTGCCTCAATCGGCAGCGACGCCGAAGGATGTTTATGAGAGCATTTGGGGTAGAGACCGCATCGACTAGAACTGCGTTGACTATGTAATGTTTCGTTCCACGATAAAAACTTTGAACAGTTTTCATTGCGATTAGCCTTCTCTTCATTTGCAAGATACCAAAAAGATTTTCGCTGTCTTTTCCGTATTGTTTCCGAGAAACAATAAAAATATCAAAGAAATATCACAGTTGAAGACAAGAAGTTTCTCTGTCAAAGTGGCGTGCAAAGTAAGTGCATTTGGCAAATACAAAATTAAATTATTTGACTATTAAATTATTAAATTAAATAAGCGATCACTTTATTCATTTGCGCATGCTCACCAAAATTTCACTGTAACTGTCATTTCCGGTATTAATACTTTTCTATATTAATACTAAACAAAGCACGTTTAGTGAAATAACGATATAAACAAACAATATTAACAATGTGCCAGTATTAAAAGCATAACTCAAGGCCTACGTGACGTAAGAAATCAACATGATACACTTGAAAACGAACAGTAAAGACCAGCGAATAACTGCCCTACTAGACGATAATAGAAAGTCGAACAATGACAAATGCTTTGTGTTATGACGGAGCTGCAGTGTCAGGGAGATAAGCGGACTCGCGCTGAGGTGATACGTGTTTGTCTTGGGCTCACCCAAGGTACTTTGTCATCATTGTGGCTAGTTTGCATTACCACGAGTGGGAGTATAAATAAACATCGAAAACTTGCCGAACAGCCAGTCAACGTGTGGCTGCTTTCTTCCGAAGTGCAACACATTCAGTGGTTCGTCTGTTTTGCTGGTAGTACGCCAATTAGCTCGATTGTTCGCTAAAAATTTGCAACGATGGGCCGCTCGCGATTGATGAAACCCGAATTTGAGAAGGATATGGTCTATTTGGTACAAATACCCCGAGCTGGCTGTATTCCAAGTTTATCGCCGTTTTGTTTAAAATTGGAGACGTGGCTTAGAATGGCCGGAATACGCTATCAGGTTAGTGGATTACAATTACGCCGTGCTCAGAAACACTGTAATTACTGTTAAGGAGCAAAATGTCGAAATATCTAATCCTTGTCATGTTCGTCCCATCCCTCCACTTGTTCTGCTTCATTCAGTCACATATTTTAGGGAGGTAATGATCGAAAGTTACTCCGTAGAGAATGGGGGTGAAAATATCATAAACAAAATGTCGAGGCAAAAAAGCGTTTGCACTGAATATTCTCAAAGTGGATTAGCAAAAACACTATCTTTAAAGAGATAATAACGGAGGCGCCAACACCTGCTTCACGCATGCATAGTGGAAACATTTTGCTGGCGATCCTTTCTTTGACGCGTCGACGGTAAAGTCCGTATGACAACCAACAGTCGGTCTATGTATTAATCAGTGCTTCACGAGTTTTTTAAATTCGATTATGCCTTCCGACCGGGATCTTATGCAAATACGGCATGTTCGAACGCTGCAAATAGCTGTTTACATGTTATTGAACACTGTCAGTTTCAATGAAATGAGCATATGTATATAACAACACAAGTCCACACAGATTGGACAGAAAACAAATGAGTCTTTGACAAACAGTCTAGCGTACTAACAATAATATCATCTTTCGAAGTAACGCACTTGCTTACAAATGCAATAGGAATTGTGTAATCCAATCAAAATCTTTCGTCTGACCGCAAAATTTAATTCGATCTGCAACTGCTAAGCATATCATATTTCAGAACATTGACAACAAGTTGACAAATAACTCGTCGAAGGGGCAGATTCCATTCGTAGAGCTGAACGGCCGAGAACTGAACGATACGAATTTCATCATCAGCGAACTGACGCAGTACTTTTCCCGCGAATCGATGGAGATGCATTTGAATACCGAGCAAGCGGCGAATCTCCATTCCTATCTGAGAATGGCGGAGGAGTCGCTGCGATGGTATGATTACTTTTCATCTTCTAAAAGATGTCCGGCAACAACTTTCGAAGACACACATATAGGCGTCAAAAGCGCACAGCTTCAAGCATAACACCTTTTTGATCCGCATTCACTTCACACGGGTACATTCTGACCCCAAATTGACTCTGCAGGGTGCCAACTCTGTACCTTGCGAAGTATTTGATTCGTTTACTTCAATAATCATAATTTAATGTTACCAAATCCCAAACTAAAACTCTTTCAAGCGCTTTTTGCAACGTATACGTTGCCTCTGTAATATCAATATTAGTCATCAGTAGCTATCTGTTTTTATACCGTGTTTTCAGTCTTATTATAGACAATAATTTTCTTAGCACCTGTCAACATCAACAGCGCTGTAATTATGCTAATTTTTAGCGATGCAAATAATATTGAATTTCCAGAGGTCAGCACGGGCCAAATGTCTATGTGCGGTGCAACTCTTTGCGGAGGTGCTTATCCTACGGATAGTTGTTCGCATTATCGATCTCACCAAATCCCAGTAATCGACCCTAATTGAAATTATTATTGGCAACAATAATGATAACAGGTACTAAAAAAGAATATCGTTATTGATGATCCTTTTTCGATATATTTGAGTGAAGGAAAAGGACAGAATGCAAGCACAAGCGCAAATATATTAGATTAATCACACGCTGCCAATCTTTAGGGTGGTCGTAGTGGAGCGATCCAAGAACGGCGAAATATTCATCACTGATCAAGTGGGTATGGGACGTCAGCTGTCCTGTCCGAAGAAGTTTTTTCTTCGGATCATCGGGATCAGATTTCTCAAGCGAGGGGTTCGATATTGCTGTTGATTGGTTAGTGATTGTCGATGCAACTTTACAATTGCAGCTGAAAGGCTCCGTTCAGAAACAGGGCTACGGTCGCTTCAGCGAGGAAGAGCTCAACGCCGTCGCGAAAAGCGACTTGAAGGCGTTGGATGGTTTTCTCGGCAAGAAGCGTTTCTTCTTCGGCGACAGGCCAACGAGGGTATGATCAGTTACATTCAATAAATTTTCGTGTCAGTAACAAAGTGCCAAAACGAATACTGTAGTGCTGAGTTATGATGCGTATGTTTTTGTTGCGGGACTCAGTTTTATAATTGTCAAAGAAAACAAAACAGTATGATTTTGACTGATCTATTTTTAGGAAGAAAATGCAATAAAAATTTGTACAGCAGTTTATACATCACCCTGATGTACGGTTTACCCGTTTTGATTGCATAAAATGAGACATATAGGATTTCAAATTCGAATTAACATAAAGATGTGCATTTGTATAACCCGATCATGAGTAGTCTTGTTATTTCAGTCAAGCTATTTTCTTTTTTTCAGCTAGACGCGTCAGTGTTCGGAGTGGTGGGTGAACTTTTGTACGTCCCATCGTCCAAAGACACGATTCAAAAATTCATCCAGTTAGAATGCCCAAATTTGAGCGGTTTCATGGAGCGGGTTAAAGTCGACTTCTGGCCAGACTGGGAGGAAATCTTGAAGACAGGATCCATGAATACGGCCTATAATGACTCTCTTCAACAAGACAGAGGATACAGCAATCCAGCTCTTCAAGATACAACGACAAAATTATAAGCGATACTGTTTTTCTCCCATACGTCGACGATTTCTCGAGCAAAGTTATTCAAAATTATCTAGAGAAAGCAACACGCCGAAACACAATGGTATGGATTAAACGTAGTCTGGTAATTAATACGGTAAAAGTTGCCGTGGTAACCTAATACAACATCGTGGTAGGGGGTGACAAATTGTCATCATTCTTTTTCTTTAACGATTAAGCCACTTAGCAATGAGGCACTCAACTGAATATGTTTTTAAGGAATGATGACGAGATGCCATTCTTTACCATGATAATAAGACAATATTTTGCTGGTGAAAAAATTAAAATTCTACTGCATCAGTTTATTTTAACTTAAGCCTCACTAATCAAAGTGTAAGTGGTCCGGGATATATTTCTTAAATCGTGTTTAAACAGTTACAAGATTCAATTCTTCGCCGTATTTTCTATAACATTTGTGGCATGCTGTTGTGCTACATTTGTGCCCAGTGCAGAAACCGATTATAGTACGCTCAACTCTGTGACTTGATATAGATGTACAATTTGCAAGTTTTTGTGGCGATTCTATCATCGCCTTGATAAAACGTGTGTGTGTCATAACTGTAATCCGACAATTTCCGTACATGTGAATCATATTTGTCGTTCAACGAAAGGAAACTATGGAAGACTCGTTTGTTTACTCCAGTCTACTTAACTCTACACTACACTATACTACGCGACATATTAGCTGCGAGCATGTTTGGTGATATGCAAATGCTACGTGTTATATGAGCTGGCGGTTGCGTTTCGCAAGGCAGCGTCATAGTGCAGAACATTCAATCTCGCAAGATAAAAGCGAGTAACCGTACTGTTTCATGTTCACTGGCATTCTAGGTTTGGTCGAAATGCAGGAACAAATCTCGTCTTACTCTACACTCATGTTAACTCTTTTCTTTGGCTTTTTACTGATCGCAGTGTTCTATTGGGCTTGGTAATTTGAATGTCAAGCTTTTGCCCGGCGATAATATAGAATCGACATCATCCTATTCAGGAAGCGACATCAAAAATTTGAACGGTTCAAGGCGCTTGGTATACCAGGCCCAACCCCCGACTTCTTCACCGGCAATGTCTGGCATTTTATGCGGTACACCAAAAAGGTAACAATTGTTTCGTGATTGAGCTTTGTCCCTGCGCGTTGTATTGCAATATACATGAAGTTAAAATTTAAAAAATGAGTTCTCTTTATCAAAATTGTACACTATGGGACGTTTAAAGCCAGCCATAAACGTTCGTAACGTTATAGACGAACATTATTTTATTGCATACATTACATATAAAGGTGAAATGCGAAATAATGTGACACTTGACTGCAGCATGGAGCTGAACAAGCGTTGAATTTGGGAAGTGAATGGAGCGCAAAATATGGACTAACTTTTGGGTGAGGCGACTATTCTTTACTCGAGCGCTTCCATTCTTTGGAGTGCGTTTCACGAAAGAAAATTTGCAGAGTGTATTTGGGCCCGAATCTGCAAATAAGAACTTCCGACTTGGACATTGCTCGCGAAGTGATGATCAAGCAGTTTGCCAACTTCGTCGACCGCAGGGTGACTTAATTTTTTCATTCTTTGACTATTTTTGAATCCATCCCATTGCCCTTTTTTCATTTTTTCCCATCGAGGATAGTTGAAAAATTTGCTTATTCTTCTGTACTTCATTAAGAACGTCGCTTTTAACGCCGGTCCACCACTTGATGAAAGTCTCTTGAATATCGGCAAACGAGACAATGCTGATTACGGATGGAAGGAAGTTCGCAGCATCGTCTCACCGACTTTCTCTTCAGGGAAAATCAAACTGGTATGCAACTTTCACACTTTTCAATAATATAAGCATTAATAAATTAGTTCGTTGAAAATGTTAAAATCGTCTTCAGTTTTATTATGCTGGCCTAGTAAGTTTTTTAGTGTAAATGTAAGCAGATTTTTCTTTAGCATTCTTTCCAGGTCGAGATTGGGCTGAAGATGGTTGGCTAATTGCTATGCTAAAGAATTTCGCTTCAGGCTTATCTTTTGAAAGTGATCTTTTTTGATTCAATTCCACCGAAACTTCTCTGTTCAATACTTATTAATAAAGCTGACTATAGTTACTTCTCCTTCTTCTCACTATATCATAAATATTTTCAGATGTTCCATACAGTACATTCTAAAGTAGAAATATTTTTGGAAAACATGGCCGAACACGCTAAGAATGGAGCTTCATTCGATATATACGAGTGCGTGAAATATTAATTTATTGTCACAAAGAACGAAAATAAATCACTTTCAGTGAATTTCAAGCACTTACACTAGACGTTATTGGCAAATGCGCGTTCGCAGTTGAGGCGAATTCTCTGAAAAATCGAGAGGACAGCTTCTACGTCAACTGTCGCGAGTTCTTTCGCGCGACCGATATCAACAAGTCATGGATTATCCCACTAGCATGTATGTTAATTTGATCAACAATACTGAATTTCAAAATCTTTTAGGACTACATTTAAGTACAATTTTTTACGATGGATAGTGGGAAATAATTCTGCGATAATAAGTAAAGTGTATATTTTTCAGTATTCTTTCCTGAATTCGAGCGCGTTTACTCGTGGCTGCGTCCTTATACCGCATATGGGCGAGCTGAACAGCCACTAATCGACAATTTGCACAAGGTGCTCGAAGAGCGAAAGAAGGGTTTCGGGGCATTCAAAGGAATGGATATGATTCAGCTCATGCTGCTTCAGGACGAAGACCGTCAGACGAAAGAAAATGTCTGAGATTTTTATTTTCATTACTGAGATAATAATTATCTACTTAACTGTGTCTTATTTTGCAATTTTTTGCAGATGTTAAAATGGTGTGATAGTGTGATTAGAAGATATGGTAGATAAAGGACAAGTCCTATAATCACAAGAAAATTTTTAAAATTTCGGCGTTTCTCTTTTTATTATTCGTTTTACTGTGTTCTCATGGTTATGGATGTTTGAAGAATCCCTACTGTTATAGAATGACGTATAAATTCATCTTATGACAGCGAAGGGACATTTAAATATATCATAACATTTTTTAATCAAATATGTACTAATAGCGTGAAATATTTGACATTAATTTCATTTTGCACCACGTCAGATCTCATATCGTTCAGAGAGCGCCACTGAAGCGAGACACTATTGTGGCAAACTGCTACGCATTTCTCCTGGCCGGCTACGAGACGACGAGTACGGCACTCGCTTACACCGCTTGGCTACTCGCCAAACACCCTGATGTTCAGGAGAAGCTTCATGCTGAGATAGAAGAACACGTCGGGTACGATGTGAGTAGCAGCTGGTTACCATTTACACTTTATAGTAAACATTTTCCAAATATCTATGCTACTTTATTCAAAATGTTTCTGGGGCTATATCCAATTTGATTATGAATGTTTACAGTTGTAAGTGTGGAAATGGTAACATTAGTGATGAAAAATCTTCGACAATATTGCGGATATGTTACAAAAAATTATTTCAAATTATCAAGATAAATCCACCAATATTTGTTTGATACTCTAAAACCTATTTCGCAGAACCGTTTTGGGTGAGAATTTAACAATTACATATCTATTCTGTGTGTCATTAGTGCATTCTCACCTGCGAATGTTGAGATGCAGGTGATCAGTATGCCGAAATCAATTGAATTTCGCACTTTTCAAGTCCCATTTTTAAAGAGGGCTATAACGGGGACGAGTGATAAGAAATTCCGATTATGGAAAATTTCGGGTTCGGAAACGGGGCAGGATATATCCCGTCCTTGTTACAGCCATAGTCTTACGAGTATGACCCTCGCTTTGCATTATACCGCATTGTTAACTAAGTATATAATGACGAACTGTTACAGAACATTTTAGGAACTTAGCTATGAAACTGTTTTCAAACTAAAGTACCTGGACGCGGTATATCACGAATCTCTTCGACTCTATCCACCCGTGACCACTTTCACTGCGCGCGAATGCATCAAAGCTACTGTCGTCAAAGGCATCACAATCCCCGTCGGTGCCAGCGTAATTGTCCCTGTACATAGTGTTCACTGGAACCCTGAGCACTGGCCGGAACCTATGAAATTTGATCCGGAACGGTAAGTTGTTGATAATAATAAAATTGCAATTTATCATTTTTTTGCTTTTTTAGAGGTTCTAACTTTATGAATTTGATTTCTGAATGAGTTTTATTGAGTGGCTCACAGTTTAGATTACGAGCCGCTGTCTACGTTAGATAGTTAAAAACATTTTTAGAAAGTTCATTCCTAATGCTTCTGTTTTGAGCGATTTCTTTAAAAAAAAGCTATTAAAAAGATGCGATTACAGCATTTGAAACATTGCGAGTCGTTAATGTTTTGCAAAATTTATTCGCTTGACCTAATTGTTCGTTAATTGAGTGCAGATTTGATATCATAAATGGCAACCGCTTTCAGATTCACCGACGGCAAAACGTACGATCCGTTGACGTGGATGCCTTTTGGAATTGGACCACGCAACTGTGTGGGCATGCGATTCGCAGAGACGGAATTCAAAACGACGCTTATTGAGCTGATTCGCAGTTATCGTTTGGAACTCTCCGCTGAATCCCAGGTCGGTGCTGCATGAAGTTGTTTTTAATCGAAGACATTGTGATTCATTTTATCAGTTACACGCGTTCCATAAGTTATATGCGCAAAGTTTCACAGATGATATCTGACTGAACAAATGTGAAAAGCTCTCGCATCTATATGGCTATTTCATATCTTGTAAAATCTTATTCAAAATTTGCAGAGTCATATAATTCATTTCCATTTTTGCAGGATCCACTGAAAGTGGCGCAGGTTGCAATTTTGCTTCGACCTATGAACGGCTTCGTGTTGAAGATTTCAAAGCGATAACCTTTCTTAGGTAGTATTCTTAAAATTACTGATATTTGATGCTGCAGATCAGTTCATGAAGGAGTGCGCGAAGAAATTCATGGAAATTGTTTAAATTTGCTTGAAGCTTTTAAAATTGTATAGATACACTGATAGGACAAAACCGTTCGGATGTTTGAAAGCTTTTGCTTTAGGTCTAATTATCTCGACAATGGCTAAACAGAATTTCTTGATCTTGCGCTCATTTTGTAGCCAGGGCATTCCTCTATATGCCCGCAAAGTTCCATTCGAATCGGTCAACTGGTTATCGAGATATCTTAACTCAAAAAAGAAGCCTGCATTCGAACGGTTTTGTCCCGCTAAAGCGAGGTTATCCGAAGTATCAGATTTCCTTTGATGCACAATGTAAAAAAATTTACTCCAAGGTATTTTGATCTGAAATTTCCGAAAATGACGTCAGAATTTCAAAAAAAAATTTTCCTGATCAGTTACAGGCATGTGAAGTATTA
>NIUQ01004403.1:0-13849 GCA_002796945.1 Plectus sambesii
ACTAGCGAGATACGACGTTTCAAACCTTCCCGCTACCCCAAGAAACAAAACTTAACAACCTGAGTTGATCTCTGCCTGCGACTACCCATGCAAAAGTTTTTAAGTAATTAACACTTCCTCACACAGGCTTAAATAATCCCGGCTATAAGCACCAGGATACGAGCTAGGACTTTATAATCGAAATCATTCGAACCATCTTCCCCTCAGTGACATAATTCGCTCGATGTAATGGCGAAATCAAATTCATATCACAGGGTATTTCTGCAGTTTTTCACTTGTCTAAAATTCTATGAATAAAACGTTTAAAGCTTCTTTTCACACCTGGCAGAAAAGGTCATCGAAGCGCTGAAATATTGCAATCTGTTAAGGATGACGATTGCTGTGTGGAGGCGGTGTTGTTACCAAAATGCCCGAGTTAATGTCAACTTTTTTCGCCTCAATTAATGTCAAAAGACGAGCAAGTACGCTAATTACCCTTTAAGAGGCAGAAAGAAGACGCAGCATATTTGAAGCGTAGTTTGTTTTCCAACTTTGATTTTATGGTGAGAGGCGGTGCGCATTAGATTAAACTGAGAGATACGGTGTTTCGTTAAAACTTCTACGTCAATAACAAAACCAAGTTACAGTTTCGCAACGGTTCAGACAAATGCTCGAAAAGCAAATAATCTTGTCGAAAAGCCAATAGCGAAAGCATCGAGCACCAGCAATACTTTTTAATAATTTTTACGAATTGACAATTTTTCATTATTTGAGCATATACTAATGAAATTTTTATTCATCCTATCACATTCAGATCTATATAGATTAAACAGGTATAGTTAACGTCAATAGCAATATAAGAACACTGATCCCAATGACATGTGTGTAATCGTTACGTCGTATTATTAGATGTAATGATATTGCCTAGACCGAGTTGTTGCTGATGAATTAATTTTGACTGCATTGCATATCGATCCCCAGCATGCGATGAGACGACATACTGGGATCGAAGCGCTCTCATGCACTTGCATGTGGGCGCACTCGAGTCCGTACATTCTAGATATTCGTTATGTCCTAAGCAGTAAATTATAGATGCAGAGACCACTTACAAATTTAAAAAGGGACTTAAAGAATAAAAGATTTCTAAATTAATGTATAAGGTTGAGTGAATCTGGCAAACCTTGGTTTTATTATTGTAAGAGATCTTGAACCGTTCAGTTAGCGATCATTAAATAAGCTAACCTAATCAGTATTCTTCATATAGTATCATGCTAAAGTACAATACTGAATTTAACCAGGTTTCATGAAACCCAAATATCAACATAATCAGAAACAATTTTCATTCGTGTTGAGAAGCTTTGAAAAGAGACGCACATTTCCCCCGTTTATTCATATCAGCGAATTTTGTTTGATTGAACCAAACAGTAAGTTATACACGCTAATCTTTTCCAACCTAATGAAGCAGGTGTTTTGGTCAACGAATTAGTAACTATCGTCATAGCAATTTAGGGTACGCTTATTAAGCCAGTTGACTGCTAGTGATATAACTGAGGAGTTCGCAAATGCATAACTCAGCTAAACAAGCTCCACCATAAATATTTACATCAAACTAGCGCAAAATTATAAAAGAAGGCGAATCAAAGTTTCTCTCTCAAATCAATACTGTACTTCAAAAATGTTCAAAATGACTTCACAGTATTACACATTAATAATATTAAAACATTTTTGAAAGATAGTGGGCGTGCATAATTATTTGCTTCATGTTGGCAAAGAAGGAAAAGGTAACACAGTAACTCAGCACAGAGAACGTCGCTGCTAATGATCAGTATTTTCATTTCGAGAATTTCTTACTTAGTATTAGGTCATACAATAAGTTTTAAAGTTCGCACGCAAGGAATGATGTATCAACTCAATTTGCACACCATTTTGTTGCCATACATGTCGATGTTAATGTCTGTGATTTTCATTTCATTTGGTGAAAGAGTAATTTTTCTATGACTTTTTGAAAAAAGTTTAGGAGCAGATTTGATATATCGAAATGGAGTTGAGTCCCGAACAGATTTGGGACTATTTTTATTGTGAATCGCTGGACACGAAGGTGGCAAAAGAAATCCATGCCCCTATAGCAACTCATTTAGGGATATTAAAGTCTCCTAATCAACGTTTGAATATTGGGTCAGGTAATTTATGCTCGGACGGGACTCATTCAAAGATGGGCATCGCTACTACGGTAACGGTCGACGCAAACATCGATGCCATTCGTGAACTGTTGAGAGCTAATCCGAGAACAACATTCGATGAAGTGGAAGAGAAGTCCGGCCTCAGCCGCGACACACTTCAGAAAATTTCGCACGAAAAGCTCAGCATCCATAAGAAGTTTTATCATTTTGTCCCCCATTAACTGACTGCTGAGCAAAAGCAGACCCATTTGGACATGTACCGCCAGAATCTCTAGGTGTGGAAGGATGAAGGACAAAAGTTGATCGACAAAATTACTGCAGGGGACGAGACTTCTGCCATTCTTATGAGGCCCCCTCACGTTCAGAGTCAAAGCTATGGGTCTTTGATGATGAGTCACCTCTAAAAGTCATGAAAAGAGAATAACCCGCCGAGAAAATACTTGATGCCGCATTCTTTAATATATCGGATTTGGTCGAAGCCATCAAACTGGAAGGACATAGAAATGTCACCGCTTAGTGGTACACTACTCAATGTCTCCCTCGCATCTTCAAGGACAGCTCTAGGAAAGATCTACTTTTGCACCACAAAAAAGCATTGTCTCATACGGTGACCCTTATACTTCAATCTTTGGCGGAAAAAAGATCGAGAGTATGCCGCACCCGCCCTATTGATCCGATATTGCGATGTTTGACTTCTGGCTGTTCGTTTGTCTCAACAGGAACCTTCGCAATCGTACCTTCGACTCAGAGGAAGAGAGAGATTCGACCGTTTTGGAGGATTTTGAGTCGATTCGGAAAGAGCAATGGCGCGAGCCCTTTGACATGTGGATGAATCGAGTGGAGTGGTGCATTGAGGCTAACTGAGCGTAGTTTGACTGAATATTATCGTATTTCATTCGAGCGTGTTTAAATAACCCTGAGCTTTAAGACTTATTGTATGACCTAATAAGATGCAGTTCATGCAAGTAAGTAGAAACCCTGAGATAGATGCAGATGTGCGGCTCTTTCGCAAGATCAGAATTGAGATCATAAACGCAAAGAGCTCTCTCATGTCTTGAAGTCTTCACATTGCGCTAGACCGGTGAAGAATGCTTTGCTCGCCTATCCGATGCAAAATCATTTCATCTGCTCATTGACGGTCATCGAAGTCGGCTACAAATAAATGCTATACTCGGTGAAGCACATACATATGTTAGAAGTCAGTTGCTTAAATGCAAGGAGTTGCTTAGCGCTGAAGAACCCAAGCGTGAAAATTTTAAGCTCTATAGCTAATCAGCTCTGTCTCAAACAGTAGTGATCATTTGTTAAAAATGCACGGCTGCGGCACGCCTGCGCTTTTCTTTTACATTTCGTTCCTGTCTCTGTATGCAATCGATGCGGCACCGAAGCAGACGACTCCTACAGAATCACTGTCTCCGACATTCGATTCTAGCCGTAAGTGTATACTGTATATTAAAATTTGAACAGAGACGATTAATCCCGGTGGCGTTCTCGAACTTCTCTGTCTTCGAATTTCTAGTTATTATAAATCGCAAAATAAGTTTTGCACCATTATCGAACATGTTGTGATGTGGAATCATTTCACGAATGTAAAGGTGTTCCAAGAAAGTCTAAAAATTCTATAAAATTTGACACATTCAGTCGTCCTGTTGCCTACGGCAAGGGGAAACAGACAACTCGCGACACGACAATTAGCGACATGATATTTTTGCGAATATTCGTGTCACGAAAATTCGTGACATTACGCATGTCGTAAACTGTCGCATAGATTTCAGGAAATGTCGCGAATTTTCGCAATAATATCATGTCGCGAATGTCGTGTCGTGAATAGTCCTGTTATCTCGGCAAGCATAATTAGCAAAATTGATATTTTTCCGTTCATTTTACACACCGCTGTAGAAATATATAAAAAATGTGACGCATGCAAAAATTCAGACGCTTCCTTTTTGTCGTAAGTATTCAAGTAAAGCCTTGGCTCTTAACTTAGAGGTTAATTTAACCGCAATTTTTAGCTAGTGGATGCGGAAGTGGCGGTTCTGCTGGCAGCACCAACGGTTACAGCACTTCCCCGGTTGTAACTACGACAAAAAAACCCAAAAAACATGGCAGTCGAAAGCGACGAGCGGCCGATTCGAGTACGGCAGCATCACCGTGCTCAACAACAGATGGCACTAGGTCCAGTGAAAACACGCAAGCAGGTGAAAATTAAAAATAGGCATTCCTTTTTAATTTAAGGTCATTATTTTCCAATTGAAGTTACTCGCTTATTATTTAAATAATCAAAGCAACATAACTGAAAGATAATTTTCAAATGCTACTCTGTTTAATTCTCATCTAAGAACTTTCAATCATAATTAATTAATGTTTATTCGCACTTTCATTGTAATCAACAGAAACATTTACAGGAAGTGGAAGTTCAGGAAGTGGAAGTCCAGGAAGTGGAGGTACAAGAAGTGGAACTGCAGAAAGTATGGGATCTAGTAGTCCAGGGTCTACGGCCACAACAAATACCGATTGGGGATTTAACGATCCGGAATCTATGGAATCGACGACAAAGAAAGCAAACACGTCTATAACGACAACAAAGGCACCGGCTGCTACTACTGCGAAAGCTGCTCCAATCACCGGGCCGCTGCTGAGCGTTTCATTTTTAGGATTCTCAATTTTGTTTCTGTTTTAAAAGCTGTACGACAATTTTTATTGTAATATTCAGTATCTTTGTTGCAACTAAGTAATGCTAGACCAAGTAATTGACTGATCAATAGTGAACATCGCAGGTGTAAAATGACTGATATGAAGAGTAAAATAACAAATATTGTCCCCGTAAACGCTTGTGGCAGTTGAGTCTACTTCAACCAAACTGCAGTTAAACGTGGATACCTGTCGATCAATTGAGTTTTGCGTTCAAACAGCGAACTCTGCAAGAAATTGTGCCATTTCACATTAATACACGCCGTGATATTTCGCCACTGGTGCCACAAATTCTACCTGCAGAATAAGAGGCTGTAACCTATTTTAACTATTATAAGTATCGTTGTGACTATTTATGTGAGGAGCGCGAATAATTAATTAAAGTTTCCGGTTCCGGTTCAGGATCGTTAGTACCGGGTACACTTATTATGTATAGGACAATTTTGGGGTATAATAAGAACATGAATCGGAACCGAATTTGGATGATTAATACATAAAACCTGATCATAACATGTAGCGTGTTGCATGGCAACTGATCGTCTGTTGCTATGCAACACAAATGCGAGAGCGTTCTGTGTCATAAGTCTGTGGGCGGAGTTTCGTATTACCGACGAACTATCGAAGCTTTCGCGAAAAATACGAAATGCTATTGCACAATATCATTATTTTAAGCTTCTCCTATGCCAAATACTCATTTCGCGGTAAAATTTTTACTAGTTTAATTCCTCCGTCAGCCAAAAATAAATAGTGCCCATAATGAAGTTCAAATCGCGCTTAATATCGTATCTTGCCTTCTTTCGGCCAGTGCGCGCTAAAGGGACTCAACTGTCACAAGCGTTTGCGGGGACAATACTAAACATGAAAGTGAAGATGTAAAAGTAAATTAATAAATAATGAAAGTGCCCTAACCAATTTCAAAGGAGCTTCGGTGGTTAAAAAATCAAGTTAATTATTATTTCACTTTTTCGAGAATTCGTAAAATTTGGCGCTAGTTCGAAACTTGAAGAGCGTGCACAATCATTTGGAAACGAACGTGCAGAGGAATAAATGACTATAAAAATAGTACCTATGCTTTATGTCGGTAGAAAAGCAAACAGGCGGCACAATATCTCAGCAAAGAGAGCGTCGGTGCTCAGGATCACGATTCCCATTTTTAGCATCTTACGTTGACTAAAATTTTTTCATCGAGTCAAGTAAAAACCCTGAGAGAGATGCAGATGCGCGTCCCTTTTCCCAGATATGAACTGAATTGGTGAACTTAATGATCACTTTCACGTTTTCCAGTTTATGTAATGTGCTAGGCTCGTGAAGATAAAATAATTAAATGATAAAGTTAATGCAAAAAGTCATTGTCTGAGTTTTTCGAAATTACTTTAGCCGAATACAAACTGTTACCGGAAGCTCACAGTAGCGTACCACACGTTTAAGATATCGTTTGGGAGAATCAATTATTTCAGTGCCATTACCAATGCACCGAATAGTTGTACAACATCGTATAAAGAAACTCTGCGAGATGATTGCTCGCTGAACTGAGTTTAAGGACTCTTTATAACACCAAACAATTATTGATTTATTTTCCTAACTATGACCAGAAAGTATCATATAAAGTCCAAGTTTTATGCATAAAACTGTACGAGTTCTTGCACAAATGACCTTTCAGCAGGCTTAGCATCATGGCAATAGATTTTTGAAACTGTACAGTTTGTGACCAGCGCAGAAGAGCAGCGGGCGAATTTCGAATGCAAAGCAGTGATGCAGAGAACGATTATTTGCTATCCGACAATTGCAAATTACCTTTGGCTGGTGCCTGAATAATCAGTTTTATAATGAATTCTGTTGGCTCATTGCCGTCCGGTCAGCAAAATAATAAAAACAATGCTTGAATAATACTGCTATAAGCCGTGTGACGCTGATCACGGCAAAGCGCAGCATAAAACAATAAAACCACGAGATAATTTATGCAGTCACTGCGCAAAAGAGTAAACAACTCAAACAGCACCTGTTTTTTGCTCGTGATCGAAAAACTAGAAAAGGAGAGAGAAACTCAGCGATTTCGTGCATTATACCCACAGTCATCCATTTCGAACTTGAGTCCAGTCGCGAGCAAAAAGCCAGAACAATGTTGCGTGTTGTGACGTCATTGGTAGTAATTGCCTGTGCCACTTACTATCTTCCCGTCGCCGAATCATCCGTCTGTCCGATCTTTACCGCACTAATTGGACGTAAGTTCAAGCGCTACACTGTATTTGTGAAACTATTAATACAAGTATGAAATAATATAAACTATAAGTGTCAGTAAAAAGATAGTTTTTACACTCCTTTTAATAGCATTATCATTTATTCATATCTCCAGTATGATAATGTACTACTATAATGAATGTTTTCAGTCTTTGTAAGAAAGAGCAAAAAACTCTAAACACTTATCCATTGCTCGCTAAGAATATTCGAAAAACTTGTATGCTTCTTTAAACGATATTAAACGATTGATATTCTGTCTGAAAAGTGGTTCATGTGCAGTATTAAGAAGTTTTGGAAAATTTCAAACCCTGTGTGATTAGCAAAAAAGATTTTCTGGCTGTTCAATATTACGTTGAGGACAAAGTGGTTTATAATTTTGATCGTTAGGAATTTTGTCACTGTATAGCCCTCAAAGTCTTCCTCGAGCTTGTTCGGCAATTCTCAACCGTCTCACACATTAAATGAAATTCATTACCGACAACTCTACGACAGCCGGGTTGTTCGCAGTATGCGCGGCAAATTAATACAGAGTATTTGAATTTGTCTTCCTATAGTAGCACAGAACAAGTGTTATAATTCATGTAAGCGCAATTCCTTGTCAACATGCGTACAGAATGATGGCATAGGCAGAAAAATCACCGCTTTGTTGAATGGCCAGATTATCTGCGCGCCTATTAATCTTCGACTGAGATTTTCTTCATGAAAAGATACGAATTGAATTAAATGCGCTTTTACACCTTGGTTGCAGGAGAATGAAAATCGTTAAATTTCAGCTTGCGTCAGTTTTATGTGTCCGGAAAACGCGACGTGTATCTGCGGTTGCTGCTGTATGTTATGAAATTTATTTAATCTGTAATATGTGAACACCACTGCGTGAGAAGATGGGGATTGAGAAAACAATCTAATTGACCCTTTTGCTAGTATCAGATAGCACCTTAATCTCAACTATAAAACTACGAGAGATTAAATAATGTTTTTGTCACTTATTTGGACATGAACGAGGAAATGAAAGTCTGAGAAGACATTGCACTCCACTCAGTTGGGGCAGCAGTGGCTGGGATAGCGGATTTATGCTGAGCGAGGCTGGGTCAGACTTAGTCAGGAAACTTTTGCATTTTCAGTGAAGCACGATGCCTCATAAAGGAGGGTTGATTCCGTACGCCCGGCTTCCGCCCATTGTGTTATTTTACTTTTCGATAGCAGAACAAATTTATATTCAATGTCCCTCCATATTCCAATTTTCCCATAGTTTTCCGGGATGGAGGGGCATATTATTCACTCTGTTAACTGCGAACCGACATTGGTCGCCTACATAATTTGAAACTTGCGTGAATTTAGGTCAGCGTATAATGCTCACGACACGTCTGTCTCGAGGTCTTCGACTAGGAGCCGCTCGTACGGGCTCTGGATCGAACTGCCGAGACAGACTACCTGATTGTCCGCAAAAACGACATTTGTGCAATAATGCACAATTCTACGATATGATGGCTGAAAAATGTCCTAAGACTTGCGATCGATGTAAGTGCTGAATCTGCAGCTAGCGGGCTAAGGGCAGCTTCGCAGGTCTTCTTTCCATTCTTTCATACATAAGTGCAAACTCTATGTACCAGTTTTACTTAAATATGGGCAATATCCGAATCAAAAGGATATTTTTCAAATCGAATATGGTAATTTTCTGTGAAACAAATTCAAAGTATTCAGTATGATGTTGCAAACATTCTCTTTGTCTCTGAAAGTATCCTTACTCTAATAGAAATCATATGCATGTTGGGACAGCGAGGCGCACTAAACGAGCATGAGCAGGTCAGCCAATTTCAAGACCACGCTACCTCTTATTTTAGGCCCAAAAGCTTCCAAACAACCCGGCAAAGAAGACACAGAAACTGTCGAGGATCAAGAAGAGGAGAGAAAAGACACATACACATCTATTGCCGAATGGTACGGTAATAATCGAGGCGGATATGGAAGCTACGGAAGCTACGGAAATGGAGGATACGGATCGGGATATGGGTCGAACTACGGCAATTATTATGGTTAAATGTTACTCTCTGATCTGTGGGTCCTTTGTCTTCGGAAGTGATAACTTTAGCCATTGACATGCAACATGAAAGTAGTCTTTCATTGTACTGTTAGCGATGGTAGTCGGCTAGATATTTCTAATTAAAAACTTGAGGCTTTCAAAACTAAGCGCACACGAGAGTTTGCGCGCATTGAGCACAAGTCGGATCACAAGTTGAATACTTTTTCAATACTCTCTCTGAATAAGAGCAAACAATTACGAAACATAAGTTCAGTCACACAGTGATATAATCTCTGTGGACACATGGAGTAACTGGTCGCGATAAACGTTTGCGCGCATTTGTTTTGGCAGAATTTCAAGATTGAAGAGAGACTGATGACGATGTCAACAAATTCGATTTCTCGCCAGCACGCGACGTCACAAGCAAACTGCGCTGTCAAGCCAACAAATCACGCCGCTGTGTTTGTGCAGCGACTCAGGCTAGCCATTAGTCAAACAAAATTACGCAAGAAAATAATAACAATTGGTGACAATCATATTATACAATATTCATTATTCGCACAATGTGCGGAAGTATAACGTTTTCTCAATCTTTAATTCATGAAAGGAAGTTAGCACAGAGCAGCTGAAAAAGTAAGTGAAATTGATATTTATATGGTAACGTTTCTTTCATAACCATAGAGCAGAAAGGACACTTTGATTCAATATACTACTGCCGCCTTAATCAGCAGAAAATGCGAGCTGTTTTCTGTATCTGTGCTATTCTAGCGACATCATTTGTTCGTCAGTCGATGGCCCAATGTCCAATACTCTCCGCCTTCATAGGACGTAAGTAGGCGGAATAATTTGATGTCCTAGTTTTTGATTTGGTTTAATGCAGTCAAAAAATATCAATAATACATCGCAATGCTATCTGTAGCGTTGAACATCTCTTTAATGAGCAATGATTTTAAATGTCCATATAATCTTTTAACAGTCAGCTGACGACAAAATTTTTGTTTCGCAAAGAGACAGTTTTAAGTGGGTAAGTGTACGATGACAGTCTCGATCTTCCGGATTCATCCTGTTAAATAGCTGTGATTCAGTAATGATACGTTGTCAGTGAAAGTAATGAAATTTGTGAAGCATTCAATTACGGGTAGGACAATATCTCAGCCCATGTTCTACGCGGGCAGCATCCAGCGTCGTAGATATAATACTGTGCTCGTGTAAAACTCTAACCGACGACGTTATATGCGTACAAAATTCTGACAAGCATGTTAACCTCAGACCAGTCACCGTCTGTTTTCGTCCTATTTCATCCTCAAAGGTTTAATTTTAATTAACTTTAACTGATGGATAAATCTCAAGAACAAAAGGAGCACAGTGAATGATAACAAGTCTGCTCTTTATGAAATAAATGAATTTATTTCTATAATGGCATTATATCACATATGCGTCCGCATGTTAAAGCTATTACATTACATATGAGAACATGGTAGCGCTGGATAGAATATTCCTTACTATTGACATATTTAATATCCTACGGAGTAGAGTTTTACGTGAGCAACACTATGAATTTAGAGATATATAGAGACTTGTATTTTATTTGACCCCAGCTGCTTCCGAACCCACGAATGAAATTGTAATAAATCTGCCCTTGAGAGAAATGCGAAATTGACATATCCCTGTTCAGACTAGTAAAAAAGTCTCAAATTATAATTTCAGCATGTCTTTCCCTTCAGTGTCCCGATCCCGCGATTTGCTTGAACGGATGCTGCTGTAAGTTGATTTTGGCATATCACTTCACATCCGATATTATAAGTTTTGATTGTTAAATATATCTGTTGAGAATAACTGCAAGTAAGCTCTTTGGCACTGAAATGAATTCCAATTAATATTTTGCTGTAGAAAATTAGAGATTGATTGGTTAGTTAATAAACGGCAAATTGTGAATTTTGTTATTTACTGTTTGGCCGGAGACGAGCTTATGAAAAAATAAGATGATAAATTGTTTGGCCATTCCTATTTTATTAGTAAGATTACTGGAATAAATTTAATTCAGTTAAAAAATTGCACGAATCACTTAATTTCAGCAAATTTAAGTGGCTTAGTGACAATAAATATTGATTCCAACTTTATTCTAGGCCAAAGCGTAGTAACGGTCACAAGGCGTACAGGATCTGCTGGAGCACTGGCCGATTCGTCGTGCTCGGACAAGTTAAAAGATTGTTTTTGGAAAAGAGAATATTGCGAAACACCCACCTACCTAGAATTTATGACGGAGAATTGTCCAAAGACTTGTAAAAGATGTAAGTGCATACAGTTTTATTGGTTAGCTATCAAAGTACCTAAGTATTAACCAGCACACGAGAAGCTTTAAACGGAAACTCTGAAACATTATCACAGAAAGATGTGGCGTATGCGAATAATTTTGACGCTACTTAATTAAAATAGCAACAACTTTTCTTAAGTAATAATATTTCAATTTTTTGCATTCGCACATTTTTGGACAGGCAAAACTAGAATTTGCGAAAAATTAACATAAAGCACCGAAGCAACAAAGTGTTGACTGATGCTTAAAATAGCGACGTAAGTGATATTCTGTTTGACGGTTGACTTAATTGATAACCTATTGTCAAGTTTAAATTCAAACTGCAAAGTAACATCTAGGTCCGAGTAGCAGCGACAAAAATTCTACTGATACTGAAAATAATATGTCCAATAACGGGAACAGTGTTATTGACGCAAAAGAAGAAAAGTTTGGATCAAGATTTGGTAATAATGGTTATGGATCTGGAGATTGGTTCGGCTCTGAGTTTATTTCCGGCTTCAATTACGGTGGCAAATCTGATAACATGAATGGCAACAATAACTATGACTACAATGGAAAATAACTAGTAGCCGAATATAAACATTAACTGGATTTATGGGTCTTCGTATATTTCAGTTTACCTTCAGTTTGCATTTTGAACATTTTGGGCGTTTACGGAATGAGCCGTGGGATAGAAAAGAAACGTGGGCAAGATTTAAATTTACGATTATGCTATTGCATTTAATTTGAATGTTACTAATTTATTAATTATTGTATGTGGGGTGCGGTAGTGTTTGTGAAAATTTCAGTTAGTGTTCACAAATTTATTATTATGCTGTATGATGGATCGTTGGATAAGAGGATAAAATTATGGATACAAAAACGGATTTAACAAAACAAGCAGGAAAGTGCGAACACTTATATTAAAGTTGCACCAATCGTGGCTTTATAAAACAAGCCCATTAAGATTTTTTAGGCTAAAGATTTCCCCAAATCTTATCCCATTCCCAGCCCATGTTCTTTAAATACCGGCCGCAGCTTAGGGAAGCACTGAACATGCTTAAAAGTAGAAAACATATGCTCTGTAAGTATCTCAGCCAAAATCTAGGGCTTAGCGAGTTGGACTCTTGATAAAGCTGTGGTCGCCAAGGGGTAGTAATTGTTTAAAACATTTCCACCAGGAACGTATCCTTCCTCAAAAGTAACATCTCATTTTTATCTGGTGAAAATTAAAAAAATGATATCAGGAGTATGCAATTCTCGATTTTGATCTGTCACTCTCAGCAGTTGCGCAGTCGCGATTTTCGAATGCATGGAGGTGTGATCTCGTCGCTCTAGCAACATTTTACTCGCACCACTTTAAAGAGGTTTTCGACGACAGAGCGGCGCATGATTACGGTGACCGTCATACCCGACTCTTCACCAACAAGATTTAGAACAGCATGATTCTGCTGCCTGTGACCCACTGAACGAGTCGTATTTATTGTAGCTAAATTTGTGAGAAGCGCCCTGAAGAGGCATAGATAACGCGCACCTAACAAATGTCCCCCGCCATCACAACTAGCCAATCTCTGTACTTCCCGCAGCTATAATTTCAACCGTTTTCTGAAACAAACGCTAGGACGCCGCCGTATTCGATATATCTAGAACAAAAGCGGGAATAACCTTCGATGAGCGATATATTGTACTAATCAGTGCGAATTACCTCAGTCAATAATTCTTCGATGCGTACGTCGTGTATAATTTTTCCACGGTCCCTTGAATAATGCGCATATAATTCTGCACAGTTTGGCAGTAATATTAAAGAGATCAAATAAACGATAAATTGTATGACGCACATGGCCTGTGATGAGCAGCTGATCAAATCAGCGATTGAGTACTATGAAATTAACACTTTCCGGTCGACGTTACTATTTGCCTTTGCAAGCAGGCGGCAATCTGCTCAGCGATTCTGTCCAAAAGAAGCTCATTTGATTCTGATTGCAATGGCCAACATGAAGTTCATCGTTGTAATTGTGGCTTTTGGCTTACTTGCGCAATCCAGCGCCTGCCCAATTTTTTCAGCTCTTATTGGCCGTACGTATAAGATATATTCAAGTTTTTACAGAATTACAGAGGGATGAGATTTGAACATGTAGGAGATGTGGAGAAATAATTGTGGGATGAGAGTTTCGAAAGCAGGTAACGTCAGCATCTTATAAATGTTACTGGCGTTCTCCTTAAATTGCTGTATCGATCGCGAAATGAATTGACATATGACAGGCTCAGTTAAGTTCAAAATGTGCTCGAAACAGAATGGTGGTATGAGATCGAGGAGTGGGAAGTTTCGGGTATATGGAGAGAATATTTCCTATCTCCAGTTACAGGTTTATAGTACATCTTTCAAATAAACATTGACCTGAAATTATTTATTCTATGAATAAATAGCAAAATTTGAGCTTTATAAAA
>NIUQ01004404.1:0-14004 GCA_002796945.1 Plectus sambesii
TAAATATTTGCATATCCAATTTTTTGAATCTCTCGGCTGCATATCATTTTGTAGAGCATGCACTTCATAGCGTAACGCGCGGTCTTGAAACGAAGTGGCCAACAAACTTTGTACTGTCGGTTACGTATGTGTCGCACGTCGATCAATTTTTAGGGAGTTATAACTTTTTAAGGGAGTCGAATCTGAAAAAACTGAATGCGCAGCGATGATCAATCAGCGTGTTCGACTTGACAATATATCAAAAAATAATTTTTGACCGGAGTTCCCCTTTAACAATGCGCTGACCAAATTTCATATTTCTTTTTCCACAAAAATTTGCAACAACTGGACTATAAGTCTGCTAAGTTCTAGCTCGATCGGTGCACTTACAGAAAAATTATTCTAAAACAAAGTTGTATAGTGACTTATGGAACACCCTGTACTATACTTTAGCATGAAATGGCGCAGCCTGTTTGATCTGGTAAAGAAATATTTATATTGCAAATTCTTTCGGTAAAATGCAGTGAGTAATATTTTGCCTATCATTACACAGTACTTTTTTGTGCCAGCAAACTGAATTTTTGGACAATATAAATCTTATAACATTTTCACCATTGAGACTGTTTTCAGTCTTAGGAAAGATAAACTGCCTCTTCAACCAGCGGCTAGTGATGACAACGAAAATGACGTTTTACTTAATGGGAAAAAACAACCGAATTGCATTACAGAGAAAAATCGACGGAACGTAACTTTAATTTGCATTGGCTTAACTGTCACGATTGCTGCGATATCCTTAGCCGTAATCATCCTTCACATGAAGAACAGATCAGCAGCGTTACGGAATGATAATTTTAACGAGACGTCAACTGTGTTACTTCCAAACATTAACAGTCAATGTTAGTGATTATTTTAAGTAACCGTCTTAAAAGGATCTCTATAAACAGCGCTTCAATCCAATTAATATCGCTTCAGAAATTTCCTTTCTTTTTCGTTCACCTGCCTTTAGGTGGAGCTGAATATTCAGCAAGTATGAAAGGAGGTCTGCAGATCTTAAAGATTTAAATAAACGTCACAGAGAGTGATACATTACTTGATGCGATTTTGTTGCCGTCAGGGAGATTTGAAATCGGGTTCGAAATTAAAATGATATTAATAATTATAATCCTTATAAATAGCTGCAAGTGATAAATGAAAATTGTCATAATTTTAATTAATATACGTTACATATCTATTCAGTTTGGTGCTTGAAAAATTTATTGTTTCGTAACCTCAACAGAGTTCATAGTGCTAATGCTTGCAAAGGCTTATACTATCGATAAAATCTTCCAAGTTAGACTAAGCTTGCCTTTTAGTGAGTTACAGTCAACATCGTCCATAGCGACACCACCCATAGCGTCACATCGGCCATAGCGTCACTTTTCCCCGGTCCCGAAAAAGTGTACTATGTTTTGTACAGGCAATTAGTCGGCCATAGCGTCAGGTCATAGCGTCAACATCGGCCATAGCGTCACTTTGGGTCGGTCCCGAGTGTCATCTTTGACATGTTTACAACACCTGCCATAGCGTCAGTCAGCTAATTAGCTAATTTTTCCCCCCTCTCTCGCCGTAACTGCCTAATATAGGCAATTACGNGTACCATCTTTGACATGTTTACAACACCTGCCATAGCGTCAGTCAGCTAATTTGCCATTTTTCCCCCTCTCCCTCGCCGCCCCAACTGCCTAACCTCGGCAATTGTGAAGGGCGAACCGGGCCAAAACTGTCTTTCTCTCACGTAGGACAGTTCATCTGGCTGTCGCGTGCTCTACCTGCACGGAACTTTCATTATTCCCATGACAATTGTCTGGATTCTCTCTTTGGAGGCACCAATACAGTGCATTCTATTTATAAAAATTGGGTCCCGCAACGAAAACGGCATACTGTAGAAGTCCATAGCGTCACTCGGCCATAGCGTCACTTCCTTTTTTCCGGTCCCGAGGGTGACGCTATGGCCTATGTTGACTGTACAAGTATACTCATCTGACTCTAACTTTAATTATTTTGAAACATAGAACAATTTCATGAGCGATAAATGGAAATGAAGATAAAGTTTTGCTAATCGGTTCTCAACTACATCGGATTTTCCGAGTATAAACCCCCCTCAAATAGAAGCTTATCTGAGCTTATATTCGGATTGACTTTCCAAATAAAAGCCTATGGGATTCTATTTGAAGCCGAAAAAGATCATCACGTATGCGTGAAATGAAATTATTTTAATTGCAGTTTACGTAGAAACACAATACAGTGAAACCCGGATATAAGAGCAAGCACGGGAAATCCAAAAGTTGCTCTTATACCGGGGTACTCTTATATACGGGGTCGGCCATTTTGTGCAACATCTGATGTTAGAAACATGCCAAATACTGTACTAATGGTTAGAACTTATTGTTCATCGAACAATATCACCTATTAAGAGCAATTTAAGCGTGCTAAATGACGTAAAGTAGTAATTAATCTAGGATTGAACGAGTGTACGGTGAAATCGCTTAAAGTTAGAGTCAACGTTAAGTTTAGTTATGGGTGGATGTACTGACCTACATGTCAGTTGACCCCGATTTTGTTATTTTTGGCGCTTTTCCTGTCAAAGCTCGCGTATAAGAGCAAGCACACTGGAGAACTCCATTTCAGGTAGTGTGTCTAGAGCAAGCGAGCTCAAGTTGTAAAGTCAGTGCAAAGGTGGCAAAAGATCGAGAGTTCGATTCCCACATCCCCAGTGAATCCTCTAGAGTATACTCAAACATCATGGGAGTCGATCCCACAACTTTTTGCTTACTAAAGCACTGGCTCCATCGCTTGAGCTGGCAGGTTTTTGTCACTTTATGAGGTGCTTGCTCTTATATCTAGGTCTCAGCCACAAAATCCGCCAAAAAAATTGCTCTTATAATCCGGGTTGCTCTTATAACCGGGTCTCTTATATCCGGGTCGGTTCCCATGTTGTAGCATAGTACAGAGCACCGGAGATCGCAAAGTGGCTCTTATATTCAAATTTCGCTATATTCCCAAACAAGATTTGCAAAAATCAAATAGATTTTCCATCTTTTACGTGTAAGAATAATCAAAAAGAGGTAAAAATATTGGAGGAACGTTGCTCTTCGATTTTTAGCTTATAACTGCAAACAGCGTGATGTAACTGAAATTTCCAAATATAAGTCCATGGGCTTCTATTTGGGGACAAGATGGGGACGCAAAAAGGACCGATTCCCAAAACAAACCGATGGGGTTATAGTCGGAAAAACCCGATCCTCTATACTAGCATTATTGTTAATACAGTCTTTGCAGCCATTCGTGATGGTCTAGCGGTATTTCTTACTGCCCGAGGCAACAAGATATTAAAGAAGAATTTGTCGCCTTCAACTCCTACCGAAGAAATCCTGTCAGTGGAAGCCCATAACAGTATATATGACGTCACCTTCGACTGCAAACAACAGCGAATTGTGTGGAGTGCATATAATTTTTATAAAAATGGTAGGACACGTTCCATTGCAGTGAAGGTTTGGCATCTCTCGAGCGTTAGCGCTTTAAAAGACAAGCCGACTTCTTACATATCCGTACGATTTAATGCATTCATACCGATTTTAATATTCAAGATGGAAACGTCAGCTAACGATTCCCACTCCCAAAATACCTGGTAATTGATTGTAAGCAGACAGCGCTAAAAGACAATTCTTGACAGCTCACGATGGTAGTTTCAGGAAATTAATCTTCGAGCAACTTAGGTTAATATCTTCTTTTTCAGTAAGCGAAATATGGACTGCTCTGTTCAATGGTACCGATCAAAAGATGATGTTTAAAACGGCTGGGGAAAGAGTTCATGGCATTGCACTTGATTGGTCATCAAGAAACGTATATTACTCTACTGATTGGGGTGGAATTGGAGTTGTCAGTCTAAAAAGGAATTACACCCAAATCCCCATTAAGTCAAAACATACTTCTAAGGGTTCACAACTACTAGCTCTCGACTTAAAGAATAGGTAATATGATTATTATTGAGGTGAATTAACATCCTCAGCTTTTTCTTGCAGGCATTTATTCTGCTCTTCGCGATATATTATCTGGCGCGCAAACCTTGATAGATCGAATAGAGAAAAATTTGTGTTCTCGAATGTTAGCGATCCAACTGGACTTGTCATACTCCACCAAAGACAGGAACTTTGTTGGGTGGATGATGGTAAACGAGAGCTGTCGTGTATTGGACTTAATCAGCAAAATCGTCGCCTTGTTTACAATAATATCCAGCAAGATAACATTTGGTTTTTGACGGCGCTCAACGAAGAGCGATTCTACTGGACAACTCTCTTTGAGTACGTTATCTCTTTTGCATTTGGATGCATTAATATGACCTTCGGTTATAGTGAGAAAAAGGTATACTCTGTCTCCATCTTTGGCGAAGGCTTTACAACTCATGAAATGCAGAGCAAAGGCGTAATGCTAGATGATAACATTATGACAGAGGACTGCATACCAGGTTTGACATAAAATTTCAATCAAAGTCTATTTATGACCAATTTCAGTAGATACGGAATGTGCAGTCAACAATGGCGGCTGTCCTTATTTGTGTCTGCCAAAGACTGGAAGTGGAGTCAGCTGCGTTTGTCCCGACAACATAGATCATTCAAATAGTTGCATATCGATTGTAAAATAAATACTATTAAACCACTTTGTCCCAAATTGTGTATAAGACATGACTCTATTACTAACGATTCCATTCAGTTGAGCTGATAAATTTTATACTGTGCCATAATAAAGTAAAACTGCGTCTGATCAAATGTTTTATTAATGCTACTAGTTAGTAACCCAGCTTCGGTTTGGTTTTAAAGGGGTGTTTACAATGCTGCGGCGTGCGGCGTGCGGCTTGCGGCGTGCGGCGTGCGTCAAAAATTTTGGTTGCAACGGGTGTTTACATAGCTGCAACGGTTGCAATTTTGCCTGCGGCGTGCGGCGTGCGTCAAAACCTCTGCGATCGAAACAAACCGAACGCACGCCGCACGCCGCAGAGCCCCTTGCAACCTTTTTCGAATTTCGTATCGGTCTTTGTGCGAAGTATTGCAAAATTACGGTATTTTTGAATATTTGAACTTTGAATAAATAAAACCCATGGAGGACAATGAAGTTTGCCGCGCTCTTTTTGCTAGGTACGGTAAAAAAGGTTGCAGCTATGTAAACACCCGTTGCAACCAAAAATTTTTGACGCACGCCGCACGCCGCAAGGGTTTTGACGCACGCCGCAAGCCGCAAGTCGCAAGCCGCACGCCGCAGCATTGTAAACACCCCTTAAGCAAAGCTTTTCTTTCGTTCCGCTTGATCATGAATCTTATAGTGAATGGGTGTAATGTACAGGGTGGCCCAAAAGTCCTGTTCCGACTTTTTGAACGATCATAACTTTTTTCTAGACGTTTTTAAGTTCTATCAGGTGTTTAATCATCTCAAGTTTCATAGAAATCCATCAACTTCTCGGCGAGTTATCAACTAGCAAAGTTGGCAGACCATAATTGCTGCGCTACACTCTCGTGGGTGACATGAGTTGGAGATTTTCTCTGAATGAATGCCAACGGTGGTCACATTCGAAGATAATTAGTTGTATTTAGCTTGTAAATGTTTATTTATTATGTTTTTGTTACCAAAATTTGATTTCGCTGGATGAAATTCAAGTTTTAAAAAATCTTGGGACAGAATTCCGCGTCCCCGCGAAATCTCCATTACGCGCCCCCCATGTGAATGCAATGCACCAATTGCACTTCGCCAATATTGCTGGTTCATAACTCGCCGAGAAGTTGATGGATTTCTATGAAACTTGAGATGATTAAACACCTGATAGAGCTTAAAAACGTGCAAAAGGAAAAGTTCTTAAAATGTCTAGAAAAAAAATTTTGATTGTTCAAAAAGTCGTAACAGGACTTTTGGGCCACCCTGTAAGTTATTGGGTCGATCGATTGTTCTTGAATTTCAAATTGCTCTCATTTCTGAACCACGCAATTGATTTCGCTGAAAATTTGTAGGAATGTAGCCGGTTAGTGGAGTTCTTGTAGTCGCGAGTTTGAAGTAATTTTGTTCGCGTATTTTCTGTAACTAAGCGTTCAAATGTAGTCGTTTCAGTTCTACTAATTTTGCGCTAAAGACGAAAAAATGACACAATTGTTTTTTTGAATAACTTGACTCAGAAAAATCCAACTGAGCTGAAACTTAGAATAAATAATCTTCAGATATAGGGGTTTTATTTGAAAAAAGAGTCATATAGTTCAGTCATGGCGTTGTCATGATATGGCCATGCAAACATAAACAACTGTTTTGAAGGACGCGTGAGAATACGGTTGCGCGCCGCAGGTAATTCGCTTGAAAAATGTGACCTCATGTTTGCATGACCATATTTTGACAACGCCATGACTAAACTATATGATTCTTTTTTCAAATAAAACCCCAATATCTTTGGATTATCTCTGCTAAGTTTCAGCTCAGTTGGATTATTCTGGGTCAATTTATTTTTAAAAAATTGTTGCAGTTCGTCGGAGATACGCTGTTTTTCGAAAAATAGTATACCTAGCCTAAAACCCTTACATTGTCCACGCAAACGCTTCTAGCACCCGAGTTCATTTTGTGCAAACTGTTCAAAAGTTCGCAAAATACGATACTAAGCGCGATTTGAACTTCATTATGGGCACTATTTATTTAAGGCCGAGAGAGGAATCCAACCATTGAAAATTTTAGCACAAAATATGCATTTGGCATAGGCGAATCTTTGAATAATGAAACAGAGCAAACGCATCTCGTTTTTTTCCGCGAAAGCTTCGACAGTTCGTTGATAATACGAAACTCCGCCCACAAACTTATGACACAGGACGCTCTCGCAGTTGTGTTGCATAACAACAGAGGGTCAGTTGCCATGCAACACGCAACATTTAATGATCAAGTTTTATGGATTAATCATCCAAATTCGGTTCTGATTCATGTTCTCATTGTCGGCAAAGATTCATTAGTGCCGAATAAGGGATAAATGTACTCCCTCATTTATCAATCAGGTTAATGTCCTCATTAGTAATCAACCGCTCTGGGCCGCGAACCTCCCATGGTCATTCCGCCGCCTCCTTTATCCTTTGTACGCGATAAAGGCCTTGGGTCAAACTAAGGTCACGACCACCAGTATAAAACGTGCGTGATCTTAGACCAGCGTGGTCGTTCAGTTACCGATTGGTTTGTATCTCTGTTTCGTTGATGTAGGACTGTATACCGAAGGAAACGAAGTAAACCCTTCTACGCTACGACTACAGTACAACCTACACTCATGATACCCCAAAATTGTGCTATACAGAATATGTGTACCCGGTACTAACGATCCAGAACCGGAACCGGAACCTTTAATTAATTATTCGCGCTCCTCTCATTGAAAGTCATAATGATACTTATAGTACATAAAATAGATTATAGCCCCATATTTCGTTGGTAAAATTTAATGCAGACAAATGTCTACCCATTTTTGAGGCTTCGACTTATACCGCGGGTGTGACAGATGGGCTGTCTTTGAAGAGAAAGACGCTTCCGACAAGTTAGATGAGCATAAGTGGCGAAATATCACGGCACGTATTAACGTGAAGTGGCACAATTTCTTGCAAAGTTCGCTGTTTGAACACAAAACTCAATTGATCGACAGGGACCCAAGATTATGCGCAGTTTGGTTTAAATGTATTCGGGTGCCACAAGCGTTTGCGTGGACAATAACTCCTTTCACAATTTTTCTTTTGAGCTGAACATAGTACTAAACAAAATCCTAATTTCTGTGAATCAAACAAAGAAAGAACTAAGTAAATTGGACAAGTTTAGCAACAGTTACACAAAATAATGGGAAGAGAAAATTGAGTCACCCTGTAATACAGGGTGTCTCACGTAAGTGTGCCGATTTCATTTTTAAATAACTGTTTTCATTTTGCTCCGATTGGGCCATCTTTGTATTATTTTGAAGAGCGTAAATAGAAAATTTTTCTGGTACCACGCTCAGCTCAAATGGATAAGTATGAAGGGAATTACAAGGAGTTTATGTGAGGTACTTTATTTATCGAAAAATGAATTTCAAGGCCTGTCACGACTGTAAAGGCTTCTAAACTGCTACCATTTCTGAACCACTTAACCGACTTTTCTAAAATTTTACAGGAATATAGCAGATTAGCTGAGTGCTTTGTATTCTGAGTTTCAAGTTGTATGGTTCACGCATTATCTCTTGTTAAGCGTTTGAACATAACTATCCGAATACAGGGCTACGATACGATTTAATTTTCGAAAAATTTGACCCAGAATAATTCAGATGAGCTGAAACTTAGCTGAGACAATCTCCAAATGTTGATACTTTGTTTGAAAAAAGAATTATTGAATTCCGTTTTGGCGTTGTCAACATATAACCTTGCAAAGGTACTCACTCATTTTTCAAACGAGTTGCCTGCGGTGCGGAAAGCGTATGATACTGCGCTTGAAAAATGAATTAGTACTTTTGCATGGCTTTATTTTAACAACGCCATAATGGAATTCAATAATTCTTTTGTCAAACAAAATATCAACATCTGTAGATTATCTCTACTAAATTTTGCTAATATGATAATGTGGTAGCATCGCTGAACCCGGATGATTGCAATTTGAACTCTAAGATAGCTGCAAGACTCGGCTATATGCATGACCCGCATCATTGCATATTTTGGCTGGTTCCAGCGAAGTTGCAATGATGCGGATTTCACTGTATGCTGAATTTTGCGTCTCCTTTAAAAGAGCGCACTCCCAGCTCCTCGTGGAACACGCGGGGCATTAAGCGAGCGTTAATTCCCAATTCTTTGGTCAGCTTCCTCATCGAGCAGGGTGGTTGTGTCGGATTCGCTCCCTCCGTTCTCCTCAATGCTTTAGTCCTGACTGTTCGTGGACGGTCGCTTCTTTTGCTTCTTATTGATAGAGCCAGTGTTGATGAATCGTTTGAATGTACCATTAATGAACATTCTGTGATATTCGTTTGTTTCAAGTCTTTGAAAATATTGTTCGCCGTACGGCCGGCCTCAAAAAGCCGAGTCACAGCGGATCGCTTCTTATCACGCAATATTGACGCGCTCATCGTTGAACCATTTCTGTCACCACTGTGCCTACCCAATGCAGTTTTTCATGAGCTTTCACAACAATTTGCGATAATTGCTCAGGTAATTAGCGTAACAAGACTTATCAGCAGAGCGCGGTAGCGCTCTGCCTCATTCTTTATTACTTCACCACACGCGCGCTTTTTTGTATGGGAGCCGAAAAGTCGATTTCAGCAAAGAAATCAGTAAATTGCATCGCTTAATAGATAAAAAGGTGTATCCGCCTGTGGCGATTTTTTCTGTAACAAAAAATTCCGAAAATAACGATGTTTTTTTGGCTGAAATCGTTAAAAAACACGAAATTTGATGGACTGGATCGGTCGTTGTGTCACATTTGAAAGCAATCGCGTCGAGAAAAACGGGGTGAACTTTGATTCTAGATATCTTTTTAATGAAGCGATGAAACTGATTAATTCTTTTAGCAAATACATTCATGGGTTGGTGTCTCGACGGCGAGCGGTCGGCTCTCTCGCTGCTCTCTCGCTTGCTCGATAACCCAAACAAATCCCCGCTCCAACACGCTGTTGCGGGCGTGGAGCGTAGCAAATCCAAATCTCATGTCCCATCCCCTATACGTCCATATGCCCATTGCCTGATCAATTGTCGCTCGCCGACGTCCAACGCCCGTCCTCGAAGAAGACTGGCAATGTTGGATTCAACGGCGTCAACATGCGGAGTGTCTGCGTGATCTACATCTACCGGAGAAGAGGCGCCTAAGTGGAGAATAACCCAATTCTCAATGAAGCTGGACTAGATCTCGATCCATGAAGCAGGTGGCGTGGATGTGTGGAGTTGTGCCTGCGATGCTACCCGAAATCAAGGTGAAGAAATTCCCAAGAGCGATCTGACAGTAATAGTATACTTGAAGTTACTGCTGTTTTGGTTCGCGTTTTGCGGCCGCTTGCCGGCTTGCATAATCCTCTCGCAGTAAGTCGGGAGTGTTCGGGCGACGTGAAGAAATTCACGTCAGCGATCCAGACAGTATTCCGCTGTGTCTCAGCATGTTATTGTCGCACGATTTGCGCGGTCGATTGGGCGGCCGATTGCCGGCCTGCTCATCCCTCTTCCGCAGTACGCTATGAAACGTTCTGGGTTCGCTCATAGTACGCTGCTGGAGAGCGCCGCCCCGCTCGCTATCGCTCGATTTCACTCTATTCACTGATGATTGAAGATGGCGCCTGTAACCTACTTGTTGATCACTGCTACAATCTGTTTGTTCTGATGTCGTTTTGGGCCTGCCTGCGCCGTCATCGGTCGTGGAACGGGTTGGCGTGGTCATGGTGTGTCAGCTATCTCGCGCGTTCGGTAACCCAAACAAAATCCCCGCTCCAACACGCCGTTGCGGGCGCGGAGCGTAGCACATTGAACTGGGTTTTTGGTTGGTGCCTCGACGACGAGGGGGCGGCTATCACTGACTTACGGCCGCTACAACCCGTCTGGCTATGAACGCTGGCGGGCGGTGATTCGCTTCTGGCGGCTGTGATTGTTTGGGGAAACATGAGATTCCCGCTTCGTTCGTAATGAACTGATTAAGCGAAATAAAGAAAGAAAGAAAGAAATACATTCATAAATAAGCCTTCAGGCTGGAAATATCAAATTAATCAAATTAATTGTAGTATAAGCAAACAAAACGATGTGATATTACGTACAATATTCTCGTTTTGGAATATCGTCTTTGTTACGGCTGTAGTGTTACAGTGGCGTATGCCTATACACAGATATAACGTAATATTTCTGTTAGTACTACGCGCTCGCTGCACTGCGTTGCGCTCGCTATGCTCCGTACTAAAACACTTCTGCCTGCGGTAACTACTCAGAGGGGTTACGAACTGTTTATTCGTAGCCCGGTTACCGAAACAAACCAACGAATGTCATACACAGGGCTCGCAAATCACCGAACACACTTACAGAACAAGAGATCGAAAGAATCACACCTAAAACAAACAGAACACAATACAGCACAAACCATTAAACAAAAACTACTGCAAACTACAATAAAACACAAGCCGCTAACAATGCTGGCGAGCCAACCCGACGCGAGCCCTTGTTCCTTGCTATCAGCCACCTTTCTCACCGAATTTAAATCAACCGTGGCTACTATCAAAACTGACATCGCTCCTCTCCACAGCAACCACCTCTGATACGCGCAGAGGCGACAAACATGAGGGTAAGCACCGTTCCAATACGGTGGTCCCTGAGAAGCAGGTAGAGACTCGTAAACACTGAAAGATCTGATTAATCTCGTCTTCCATCATCTTAACTTGGTGCACTGCCAGGTGGACGACCTCAGGGTCCATACGCTATGGCCACTGGGAACAGGTCTCTCGCCGGGTTGACTTGGCAGCTAATGAGATCCAAGCATTACACAAGTGACGATCACGTCACTTCGGTCTTGCAGCTCATGCAAGCATATTCCAGCGTCAGAAAAGTGTGACCATCATCGGTCCTCCTAACGTGCTGTCGGCGCATAGCATCTCATCGTGCCACGCCACAAAGCGTGTGAAGATCGCCAGCTAAGACGTCATCATCGTCCCGTCGGCCTTAGAGGCACGCAGAGAGTCTTTCACTTGGGCCAAAGTGGGGCAGAGCTGGGAGTTGGAGGCGGCGGCCTACGCCTGCCGCGCTACTTGAACCAGTGACTACTGGGGGGGGGGGGGGGCACAAAGCAACCGCGCTACAGCGTTACAGCCGTAGAATTGACCTGACCTCCCTCGCCGCNCCCTCCCCGCAAAGATAGCGCGGTGGTGGGGGGGGGGGGGGGGGGGCCACAAAGCAACCGCGCTACAGCGTTACAGCCGTAGAATTGACCTGACCTCCCTCGCCGCACTGGCTGTCAGTAACAGGCTCCGCCCACCTGGCTAGCAGCCAGGTCACAGTCTTGCACCGAACTGTATCGTAGTCCCCTACGGCCGAAGTACAATTTCGCTTATGCCAAGCAGAAGGTGGAATTTGCTCTTTTGTTGAATCTTGTGCAAAGTATCAGCAGAGCGCGATAGCGCTCTGCCTAATTATTGGTTAAAGGACTTTATGAGAGATAAGCTTTAGATTTTTATAGATGTACTTCCACGAAACTCACTTGATTTACCCACCCTCCCATTTTGCCTTTTTCGATGAACTTTTTCTCATCGCACGCACTATAACTAAGTAATTGCTGTTCACGTTTTGTTGCGCAACAACATTTTTTCGATCAGTAGGTCGGGCTTTGATAGGCGAACCTACGCGACAGGAATAAGTATGCGGCAATTACTAGCTCTAGCATTGGTTTTACGACTTTCTGCAGCCAAAGTCGTGTTTAACGTAACCCTAAACTGTCTCTTTATGCACGACTAGCAGAAGTTTGCGATATGACACTGGCCCTGTGTTCGACGAATAATGTTTTTGAGTAATATTTTTAAAACTTTACTTTGGGCCATGTAGTAAGATTTTAGGCAATGATGCAGCGTTTTGGCGTCTCACTTGGAATTTTGATTGGCGCTGGTTTGAATCCAGTCGACCGTTGTAGCTTTTACTATTTCGAACATGTTTTGTATCGCGATTAAACATATTTTTGAGGGCATCTGAATTATGCTTCAGTCTCAGATATCCAAGCGGTAACAAATTGTTTAGAACTGCCTGCTCAATATTTGCAGGCCTACCTTCAGCACAAGAAGGTGCACTTTGCCGTGCGATTAAATCTTATTTCATTATCATTAAATACTATAGTAAATAAAAAATTTTAGGACGAAATACCTGCTTTCCCTTTCTATGAGTCTTCATAAAAGTTATTGAACTTGAATATCCCTATATTTGCGCTAAATCTCTGAATGCCTCTGTCGACCTGCTAAACAACTTCAATTGCGAGTAGCTACTTTGTTTAAACCGCCATAGTCCGACTCTCAGCATCTACCATCTAGCAAGTCATTCAGAAAAAATAAACAGTTATTCCCACAGGGATCGTTGGTCCCTTAGAAAGGGAACAAAATTCCAGTGAAAAGCTCACAATGGATTTGAGAAAGTATTCCTCATTCTTGATTACTTCCCCCATGTATGATTAGGTAAATCTTGGAAAGCTACCCAAATAAAAAGAAAGAACAAGATCATTATGAAAAAAGGTTTCGATTTGTGGCGATTGTACATCTTGGGAAGGCGTACGAGTGAGAAGCCTTCATTTCATGAAGGAGGGCTCGCGCCTGTCACAGAATGCGACAACAATATTAGCATTCATGTTACTCAATGTAACAACTACATTCAACTGCTTCCATAACGTCGGTCAAAGGAACGGCCAGCGTTACGGAGACAGTTGGTGCTCAGTGCGCAATTGAGTTACCAATACAAAGCGCGAGAAGGCGAGGTGCAAGGAAACGGCACTATGACCCTCAAGGAAGATGGACTTCTTTAAAGTAGTTAAAATTAGCCTCAATTGGGACAATATAAGCGACACTCTAATGGGCAGAGAGGAGATGCGGGTCATTTGATCTTTCCTACCACGTGAAAGCTACTAGCAGCCAGTGCCAAAAAGGACCGACGTTATAAAAACATAGGTCTATACATTGATCTAAACATCTACATACATCTAAACATTGGTCATTATACTAACATTGGTCAAGGGACTGGCGAAACACTGACGTTATAAAGACAGCGACGTTATAGAGCCAGGCGTTATACACATAGTTGACTGTATTAGCAGTTATGTTACTACAAGCAATAACAACGGGATGGTTCCCCTGTAATACGACAGCCTATTATTTTTTACATGCACATTACTTCTGATACACGTTACTGTGATAAGCTAAAAAATCGCGGCAGCCAATTCCAGTTGATTTTCTCCTGTACTGTTAGTCTTTCTTCTGCAAGAAATTTGCGAGTGTTCTCAGCGATCATTGATAGATTGAACAAAACATAGTCTCTG
>NIUQ01004405.1:0-13846 GCA_002796945.1 Plectus sambesii
ACTATCTCGTTACAAAGGTCAGAAATGCCATCATCGCCAGAACATCAGTTTCTCACGCTTTGAACTCTGTTCATTTTGGGTCGTTAACGTTAAATGCGCTCTAAAACGATGCCTCATTGTTATTTCAGTGTTCTACTGTTTCCTTGCTTTTAAACTATTTTTTCTGATGAAGCATTAAAATTCATAAAACGATGTTGAGTCGCAGGAATATTATATAATTGCTAGTTATGCCCATTATTTATTTCTCTGCAATCGAGTTTACTTTATTTTGGGTTGCCCTAAAAGTTCTTGCAGAGTAGTCTTTTGACGGCACCCAAGTCCCGTTGAAGTGCTGCATAGCAATGCAAATGATGTGCATCGCAGGAGCAGACTCACCTAAAGACTTTTGACGCTTGTTTCCCCGGAAATTTCGAAACAAGAGTTTACTGTTTGCATATCATCGCGTTTCGCTTCATTGATATTACTCCTGGTACGATTTCAACATTCTTGCATATCGCACTCAAAATAAACCCAACTGTCGCCTGCAGTGGTCAAAGGAAATGCGTGTAACGCTGTCCTGTACAATATACCAAATAAATTCATCAGACCAAAAAAAGTCTGACCGATGTGATTAAGTTCGACTGGCCAAGTTAAGCTTCGCAGATAACTATGCATGCTTGACTTTTTGACGTTGAAATGATCGTTGAACGGTGACAGGTGAAGCGGACGAAACGCCCACACGATCACAGACTAATGACGTGCGCGGCGCGCAGTATTCGCTGTGTTTGAAGCGCTCGATAATGCAAAAGAGTTTGGGCACACTCAATACCTCCGCTGTCTCACGCTTTATCCGGACGATTAACAATGGAAAAAAAGTAGTCGAGCGCTGTGTAAAAGTTTCTGCGCCACCCTGTATGTCCGGGCGGGCCTGTATCCAGAGTTAGGGAGGGCTAATTTCTTTAACACTGCATGGCATGTTCGCACATATCAAAAAATTTTTACAGTTCTTTGTACAGAAGACCACATAACCGGCGCATCTCGAAACTCAATAATCCTAACAAAGTTTCAACGAATCGGTCATATTTGCGTCATCAAATATTTCATGATTGCTACTGGTATCTCGCATTATCGAAATCATTTGTCAACTGCTCAAAATTAGTAGAAAACACTCAAATCGCCTGTTCCTTCTGACGTGAGCATCAAATATTTCAGACGCTGTTGATCTTTTCCGCAAGGAGCTACGATTGGTGCGCAGCTGCATCCTCCTTCAAATTCATTTCAACTCCCACTATATTTCCTCTGCTTAAATCCAGCAAATTAAGCAAAAAGTGAACTTTATGCACAAAACTTCATGTTTGAAAGCTTTAAGACACGAAACGAACGTTTGAATGCTTATTAAAGTATTCAAGTGATAATTCGAGAATAATCGAGAAGTAGTAAAGAATACTTCTAACTATGAATGATCGATGATATGTCTTTGAGTGGGTGTCCTTAGGATGAACTGAGATTTATGATTAAGTCGACAAGCTGCGGCTCATGCGTCTGCTCGCAGCTCCTGTCGAAGAGGCGGTATTGTACGCCATGATTGCTTTCGTGACGATTATGTAACTTAATTTTGTTTCGACGCATCTGATCACCGCTCTTCTTATTATTGAAGTGAGCTTTCTCACGTCACTTCGAGCGCTCAGCGCCGTCAATGTTCTCTTCCCCACTAGTTGCATCGTGCATCTTCGATCAGCAGAAAAAATTCCGATACTTTTGGTTGATACTTGCACGTATTCTTCTCTAACACGCGTCTTCTGTACCCCAACATGCACGTGCTTGTGCGCTAATTTCGATTAGGCGTTCGCACTCGCGCGCAGTACCAAAGTACAAAAGTTGTAAGCGGTGGACATGTTTAAAATAATCCTTTTCGACAAAAAAAGTGTCGAACGAGCGTAATTCTGAAGCATTGTGCAGCCGAGAGAGATTAGCTCTTTTATCGCATCATGCGTTCATACGGCTACTGCAGTGGCAAAAAGTTATGACGAGCCTTGCTTCGATTGCAATTGGTTCCGCCCTTGGCGTCTCTGCAATGAGTGGCTTCTTGCTGAATATTTTGGTCATGGCGGTAATAGTCAAGGGAAGTTTTTTGGCCGCCAACAGCAACGCTACATACCCGTTATTGTTCAATCTACTTCTTAGCGATACTACACACCTTTCTTTACTCCTCTTCTACTTGACGCCGGCTGCAATTTTACAGGTAAATTTTAACTAGTAAAATCATTTCCCAGATTGATTAGAAGAAATAAGATATGAGCGAACAAGCTCACAAAAATCTTGAACGTATTTCAGGATGTATTACTTGCTGGGTTGGACACAATATTGGGTAGTATTATGTCAGTGACGCTGTACGTGTCTCAAGTGATGCTTGCATCCCTCGCTTGCAGTCGGTAAATAATTTTGAGTTATTTTGTACACCATACTGAGGCGAGCATGGGAGAAAAGGGGGGCGCGCCCTCTCCCCTTCAGAAGAGTTTGCTACATAGGCAATTAGGATCTGGAAGGTACCATAAACTTTAAAACTTTATACGGGTGAGCCTTTATTCACTTTAATAAGAGTCACTGCGAATCACTGCCGCGAAATGGTGGTGATCTTTACTATAAAAGATCGCCAAATCGATGACCTGAGTATAGGTAAGCATTATATATATTTGACACATGAATGTGGATTTTAAATCCCTCTCTGGAACTTGCCGACGCCCACCTGTGGCACGATTTGTGAAAAGAGCTCTCTTTCGAAGACGTATTTTCTTCTCACGGCAGTTTGAACCATTCAAGCCTTCGAAGACTCTATTTAGTCGCTCACGCCAACGTGCAGAATTAGATATTGCGCTAATAAACTTTTAATAGTGAGAAAAAATAATTGAGTCAGAGATGAGAGGATGAAGATTAAAGATAATCAGAGTTGCTCACGTGTCGAAATTAATATAAAAAATCAGAGACTAATGTCGCTGTGTATTAACAGTAATAACCGTCAAACGGATTTATAGTAATCGTAAACAGCAAGCCATGAGAGATAATTCAGAAATTATTGAAGTATCGAGCGGAATTCGACGCACTCTCGCAAAAATGTTCATAAAATAGGATGATGTCTCATTGCAGTCATGTTAAAGACGTTCTCATCTGAGCGCGTCACTATAATGATACAATCTAGCAGATAATCTCTCTTTTGAAACGAGAAATCTCTGGTAGTAAACGACAGTCAGTAAACTGTACCTACAAGATATGCAATCATTTGGATTCAATTTGCATACCCAAATTCGTATTTCACAGATTTACTGCGATTGCAATTTGAGCACATACTGACCAATGCTGATGTTTCCGGAAAGATAGCTCACTCGCTGCTCTTGTAGGGCGATTGCAGCTGCAATTATAGCCCTACGAAATTCCTAAAAATCATGATCAAGATTAGTTCACCCTTTTGTCTTACAGTGCTTTTATTTTATATATATCATGTGTCAAGAAATATTAGCATTGTGGGACAATTAGTGTAATCTCCCTCTTAAATACTTGACTACAGTTTTTTCATGTATATTTCTAATAATTATGATCTCAATTCAGCTCTGAAAATATTTCAGACTGGTTCATGTTTGCTATCCGAAATTTGCTCGCTTTTTCGAAAGAGGCAGAGCGATAAAAATTTGCATCGTCACTTGGCCTTTGGGCATCGTTCTGGCGGTTACAGCACAATATCTCATGCCTTGTTGTCAGTAAGTTGAGCTGAATTTAATTTTGTTATCTATCAAAAGTTTCTCATAAACAATAATGCAAAAATTTGCAGCCAAGGGCAACTTTTTTGGCTCCCAAATTCTTATAATAAACCATTAACATTCTATGAATATATTAAATCCTTTTTTAGGCTAGTGCTCTATTATCGAACGTTCAGTCTACACTTTAGTAAAGGAGCGAACTCGACAAACTACTCCGACTTACTCATAGAAAAACCGGCAAGCATTGGTGCCAGCTTGATAGCCTTTATATGTTATTCAACTGTAAGTTTATCTATGCCTGTAAAATTTTTAAAATTTCCTCATGAATAAATGATCATAAAATATGTTTGATGATCAAAAATTTATAAAATAAAAGCATGAGTTGTGTCTTATAATTTTTAATTTAATTATTTGAGAAGCAGGCACTTTAGTCATGACTTAAGTCATAGCTGACAATTTGAAATTAGAAAAATAAAGAGTGCATTTCTTTTCTGATTAAATTTACTAGCAATCAAACAATCCAGATAAAACTCATCAAACTTGTTTTACGCATATTGCAGCCATTTAAAATCGTCCTTGTTGAAAAAATATTCTAGTTTGCTCTATCCTGCAAAAATTGTGTAATTATGTAGTAAAAAACTATTTAATAAATTATAGAAGACTGCTAAAACTATATTCCAAATAACTATGAATAAAGTTACACGTTATGAGTATGAATTATGAATATAGTATGGTCAATGAAAAATGTGTCAAATACTTATCTAGCTTCCGTTTAAGAGGCCAGTTTGAGAGATATTGCTCTGAAATGGGAAGTCGGTTACTTTATACAAAGACAAAATATAATCTTTATATCTATATGGGAAGGCGTTGTACATGAATAAAATATAGTTAAAAACCACTCTTATCCAAAAGGAGTTGGTCTATTTGCATGTTCTAGATTTTCATCAAAGTTCGTCAGGAAAGAAAAAAAATAACATCTGCGCTGTCTAATTTGGAGCAGAACAAGCGCAGAATGCAAGAATACGCTTTCGTGCTTCAGTTTACCGCCATTTCTATTTGTTCAACCTTTACTTGGATCAGCTTTATAGTCTATCCAAAAATCATTCCAGCTGCTCACCCTGAGTGGTACGCGTTTGTTGCTCTCGGAATGATAATAAACTGTTCGGTCACTTCTGTCAGTTGTCTCAGCTTCAACAGAGACCTAAAACGCGCATTATTTGTACTGATAAAATGCAAGAAATTTGTTCAAGACTCGCAAACTAATGTATTTATTACGTCAACTCGAGCTCGAATTGATGACACATAAAGTAAATAAATTGTGATACAGTTTTTAGAGCTTAATTTTTCTATTGTACTGCAATAAATTTCTCATTCACGCGTGATTTCTGAACTCGCTAAATTTCGAATATTTGCTTAAATGTCGTTATTTTCATTTTAGTCATTCTCTGTACTCGTGTGTATGCTAACGTGATTGTTTTCATGATATGCAGATCGTATTTGTACTCCATAATGCCGAGCTGTTTTTACGTGCAAAAGTTGTATTACTTTCATTTCATCCCATTTTTGATGGAAATGCTTCAAATTGCATACTTGTCTCTCGAGAAAATACATACTCTCGAGAAATTACATACTCTCGAGCGGAATACCTGTCGTTTACCGTGTCTACAGCGAGGTATAAAGTTATTTGAGAGCGAACTCCACAAGAATGACTGCGAGACGCAAAAGAGGTGTGTCGATTGTCAGGTCTATCATTCCAGCTCAGTTATTTGCAATTACATGCGGAAGATGCCTAAAGACGACGGTCCTGCTCGCTCAGCGGCCGTTCCGGGCTAAATGAATATCATTGAAGACCAAAAAATACTTGAAACGATGCTTAACGGGCTAGGTCGCTTCCAAAACTTTTGCGGCGTGATATTTGATCGACGACGAAATATCCGCTTTGAAGTAACATTACCGCCATTAGTTTGCTGCCGAGTTCAAACGGCTGTTTCCCAGTGAAAGTATAAGAATAAAGATGCGCTTTCTCACCGTTCACATCACGAACGAAGAACAGGATTTCGTGCCAGATTGAGGACAGCTTTTGACCTGTAAAGCGATCGAATTAAGCACTTCTTTCTCAAATTTTGCGTACAGTACATGAAATTGATATTTTTTGTTGCGTTTACGTTATCTTTGAAAACTTAATGAACCGTCATAAGAATGCTAGATCGCACTTGACGATGAATAAATTTTGCCTTTCGTTGCTTTATTTCTCGGAACACCAATGCCGTAGGTGTTATTGATCACTTTACTACTACTTAACGAAATCTTGATTGGGTTGAAATATAATTTGATATAGCACGATCGAAAGATGTTGGCGGCGTCGTTCGAATCAGGCTGCGAGCCAGAAGCAATGGGAGTGGCGACTGTGCCGGTTCCAGTGCTCACACCGGATCACGTTTTGGTTAAGGTCTCCGCTTCGGCAGTCAATCGAGCTGACACTCTGCAGGTAACATTTTGGTACAAAGCCTGCATCATCCTGTTCTATTTCGTCAGTTAATACCCGACTTTAATTCAACTTTTACATACATGTCATAGAAGTTTGCGATATATTATAATGCAGGGTCTTTCATCGTAATTCATCATCTTTTCATTCAAAATTCATCAACATTACATTCAATGCCATCATATCTGCATTCAATTAGAACCCTAATTTGATGGAATTGAATGCAAGGGATACGAACTTGAAGGCAAAAGGGACGAATTATGACGAAAAATTCCCTATTATAGTAATACAATATTTCCGAAACATTAGTCTCTAAGGCTCTATGTTCGATTAAACAAGGTAATTAAGTTCACTTCGTATATTTTAAGCGCCGAGGAAAGTACCCCGTTCCCGCTGGAATGTCGACAATACTTGGTCTGGAGGCGGCGGGAACGATAGAAGCGGTGGATCCAACGGCGCCCGGCAATTGGCATCCGGGCACACGCGTGATGGCATTGCTGTCGGGTGGCGGCAATGCGCAGTATGTCGTCGTCCCCATACAACATCTGATGGCCATTCCTGAAAATTTGTCCTTGCACGATGCCGCCGCCATTCCTGAGGCTTGGCTCACCGCTTTTCAACTACTTACTATCGGTGCGTCTTGCTTGTGTTCTTATCGTTCTTCCTCGGACTAGTTTAAAAATAATCACATACAGTAAAATTTGATTATACCGATATTTCGTTTATAATGGTCAAGTTTGTCCGGTTACAGAGTGTATCTCTCCATACAAGGAAGTTCGCTTATACCGGTATTTTGCTTACATTGATAAAAATGTGCTGATACTCAAGTACCGGTATAAACGACTTTCACTCTAACTGCTGCAGCCGGTTCTATTATAATCGTTCATGTCAAGTGGAACAACGTGCGCTGGCTGCTAAAGCAATTGATTTGGACCAATCTCGTTTAATTATAACGAATAAAGTTAATTAAATTAAATTTTTAATATTTTAAATTGTATTTAAATATATAGTTTTATGTGTAATTGTAATATTAGCAATAGTACATAAGTTTGTTTATAATTTCAGCAGAAACAAAGCCAGGGGATAAGGTCTTGATACACGCGGGCGCAAGTGGCGTTGGAACTGCGGCGATTCAGTTGGTGACAAAAGTGTTCGGAGCGACGGCCATCGCAACCGTCGGGTCGGAGGAGAAGGCCGAATTCGTTCGCTCGTGGGGCGCGCAGCACGTCTTCAACTACAAAACGGACGACTGGCTCGTCAGTGTGCGTCACGTTACTGATGGTAACTTTGCTCTTGGATTGGTTCATATCGCGCACTTTAGCTGAAGTCCTACTTATTGGCTATACTTTATCATTGCATTATGTACGACTACAGTGGAATTCACGTATACCGGTATTTGAATGACCTATTAAAATTACCGGTATAAGCAAACTTATTTGTATGGGGAGATGCACTTTGGGACCGACAAAAATTACCGTTCTAAATGAATTCCATAATCGGGCTAAAGGGCGACCGGTACGCGAAGGTTACCGTAATCGGAGGCGCGTGATTTGAACTGTTTTACGTGAGAATTTGTGGCCATAGCAATGCCATACGGTATTCTTTGAATGCAAACGTTGTAATCAGGCGAGAATTGCTTTAGGACCTCTCTCGTACCGGTCGCCCTTTAGCCCGATTATGAATTCCACTGTATCGTTAAGTTTCCTGTTTCAGGCAAGGGTGTGAATGTGGTACTGGATTGCGTAGGCGCCAGCTACTGGGAGAAGAACGCCGACGCGCTGACGGTGGATGGTCGATGGGTTTTGTACGGCTTGATGGGCGGCGCCGATATCTCCGGCAACCTTCTGTCCAAAATTCTCCAAAAGCGCATTCGTCTTCAAGGAACGACGCTGCGCGCGCGTTGCAATGAGGTAACTGATCGTCTTTACGCGACTGCATTGTACGTTTATTGACTTCAAACCGGCACTAGTGTAGAACAGGGTCCCATAATCAGCCTTTTCGATGCGGACAAGCGTGAATATATGGGAAATCATTGCGCTGAGTGATTTTTAGACAATGGTTTACAGGAGAATCGATAAGCCATTATTGGATGATCGCTTGAACAAGTAGTAGAGAAAGTGTCTGTTGATGAAATCGCTTTCGTGTTCTTAGAATGCTAAAATATGTCAGGGTATGCTCTTACAGTACTCCAACGACAAAATAAGGCTGCATCTGATCAGGTTCATCATTGTGGGCGCTCTGTGTTTTTCCGCAAACCTCAGGCATCCCCTATCTTACTGAAGCAAACACTCGCATCTTGTGAAAGTAATTGAAAGGGAGAATGGAGCTGGGGAACTTTTTGCTGTTACCGAAAGTGCTCGTGAACGATGATTCTTGCGGGAACGCTTTGCATATCAAAGAACCCATTACATTCTTTGACAATCTCATAAACCTATGATTCGTCTTTAGTACAAGGCGAAGTTGATCGAGGAATTCACAGCAAAGGCATTGCCGCACTTTGCTACCGGCGAGCTCAAACCCGTCATCGATTCAAAATTCGATCTCGCTGACATCGGCAAAGCGCACCGTCGCATGGAAGACAATCTGACCATGGGCAAGATTGTTCTCAACATTCAATAATCGACCGCGACTAGCCACTGACCCGTCCAACAGACCAACTCTTCTCATCTTCCTGCCTGCCGGCGGCAGATATTCCCTTCTGGTCTTAGGCTTAGGCTTAGGCTTAGGCTTAGGCTTTGGTTGACGAAAGTCTCCTAGTTAGAGCCTAAGGTCAGAGGCTTGTTCTATGAAAGTAAAAGGAAATGTATTTTGGTTCGATGGAGTTTTGATTTTACATTATTTTTGCCTTTCAATGAACGGGCTCCTAACCTTAGTCTTCGGCTAGGATGTTTTCGCCAACCAAAGCCAAAGTCTAAACTTAGTCCTAAATCTAAGCGTTAGACTAAGAAGGGATTCCCGCAGCCGGCTAGTAGGCGGATGTGTAGTTTAGTTCTTTGTGAGCGATTGGCTACTCGTGCTTGAGTGCAACATGTGATTGAAATTTTTGTAGGTGATGGTTGTAGACGTGATTATGATTTTAGTAGCATTCTCGTTAATGTGAGATACTGCGTTTTTGTATTTATACAACTCATATTTGTGTTATTTTTGCATCGTGATTACGGGCCTAAAAGAGTGATTAACACTAACAGTGACGGGTAAAAGTAGCTTAATTGCTGGTCTATCATACATGTGGACATCAAAAAAGCGCCTTGTTTTTTTCTCCTCCATCTTAGCTTTTTCTGGCACGCTCGACAACACCACAACTGTCATGTTATAGTTGATCTTGTTGGTCGCTGTACTATGAAGTCAAGGAAATCAACGATTCAAATTATGAATAGGTTCGTCGAACCATCTTTAAAATGTACACATCGCGTGCCATGATCTAATGTAGAGGGCATGACCGTGAATAAATGGAACGGACCAAAATAGAAGACTCCTGTCGCGGTTGTTCACAGGATGGTCGAGTAGTAGAATGACACGAGGTCGGTTGTAGGTCGAAAAGGTGGTAGTAGCACGAAGGACTACTTTGCAAGTTCGACGAACTGCGCGCAATCGCAATTAGGATGACTCAACAAACGAATAGAGAGATGATCATTTTTGAAAGGGAGAGTGCGTCTTCCGATTGTCGATCAGTCACTGCCCCGATCCTGAAGACGGCGAGGACGATGGCGCAAATAAAAAGGTCTGTAGGAGGCGACAAAACTGGTCGAAAGGCGTCGTGCGCAACATTGTGAGACGAGCTGATGACAGCAAATTGCCGCCGCCACTTAAGATCCGCCCTCGCCCACGCGCCCGTATCCACCTTCCACCTTCGACCGTCCTTTCTTTATTGTTCGAGACGGAAGATACCTGTTTGGTATTCAGTTTATTGACACTCGAAGGCTTTTAAAGGACCGCCGTCTCACTTGCTGTACTAGTGGCAGTAGAAAACTGCCTTACTTTTTTTGCCCAAATTTTTGCTTTAGTCGACTGCTGGCATGAAGGCTATTGCTTGTTTATTTGTGCTGCTCCCGCTACTTGGTAAGTAATTGTTGTGAAATATTAATAGTCGGAATATTCTTTATGGAGTAATCCTTTTTTTAGTGTCTTCGTTAGAAAGGGCATTTTACGGTATTATAGATAGCAATTAAAGATAGCATTATACGGTATTAGGGATTGTACCACGTACTAAATTCGCGGATTACCCCCCAGTGCATATTACTTATCTGGGAAATTGGCCTTTGCAGCTATTTCGATAACAGATCCGCAAATGTACCTCCCACATATCGTGCGCTCGCCGAACCGATTACGTGTTAATGTGTGGGTGTTTGATCGATGATGAACTGGCAGTGAAAGACTATTCACACATAACACGAAAGACAGCTCTTTCTTTGGACGAAATCGTTCATGTTAATGAAGATTATTTTCTCAAATTAATGATATGACGATCCCAGATAAATTATTGCAAATACTATTGTTTTAGCCGCTGCCCAAAATCCATGCGTGCGCACGACTCGCTACCATCGTCTGAAAGGACTCACGCCGCAAAGCCGAACTCCGGCTGATACGGTAGATGAATGCGTGGCACAGTGCGCGGAGCAGCCTCTCTGCAAGGCGGCGGAGCATTTCTACTCTGCTAATATCGAAAAGCGTGTTTGTCAGCTGTACGATGCCAACTCGCAGTCAGGCCCCAAGGTAATGCTAGTCAAGGATCGGCCGAGACATCGGGGCGATATTGTCACGGTGACGGAATTGCTCGACAACTGCCAGCAGGACGCTAACGACGGAGGTCAACCACTCGCCGAAGAGCCAATCGAAAAACCTGCTCTCGTTGATGACGGTATAAAGGCGCCGAACGAGTTTGTAACGACAACTATGAAATGTTATTACTCTCGTTTTCAGAACTGCTGCGCCTTCACGATGCCCCGCCGCCCGCCGATGGACTGGCTTACGGTACTGGTCCTTGGACGGAATGGGGGCCCTGCACTGGCTACGGATATCAAAGTCAGTAAAAAAACGTTACCTCTTTCAATTTTTTGAGATCGTAGATGGAAATTTAAGTGCGCTATGTGAATGATAAAATGAGCTCAGCTCTCTAATCAAATCAATGAGAGATGTGGAAGCTTCACAAAGTAACTTATTCATTTTTCAAAGAGAACATACAACGTACAATTGAATCCTGATATCTGATTCTAGTTCCTGCACTTATTCGGGTTCATTGAGCATGATAATATGCTAAATGGTAGTCAAAAAACAGCTGCACTTTGTCGGCTCCTGCATTTATTCAGGCTGCACTTATGCGAATTTACTTTTATTAATAATTCACGTAACGTCTGCGTGTAAATGCCGGTCTTGATGCAATCAGTACAATATGCATAATTTGTTAGGCTATAGTAATAACTGTGCTACTTTTCAGAGACGCAGACACGAACGCGAAAGTGCACCGCTTATAGCTGCGGACCGAAGTCGGAGACGCGACCGTGTCAGATTGCAAAGTGGTCCGAATGGGGACCATATTCGCCCTGTACAACTTCGTGTGGTCCGGGCGAGCAGACGCGAACAAGAACGTGTGAAGGCGGTCCCTCTTGCGAAGGAGAAAGCTCCCAGACTCAGCCTTGCTCCGGCTACCAACCTTGCCCTGTCTGGGCCGAATGGACTCCCTATACTCCCTGCTCGACCACTTGCGGTCCCGGCGAGCAGTCGCGTACCAGAACCTGTCAATATGGTACCACATGCGAAGGTGATAGCGAGGAAACTCAACCGTGCAGTGGATATAAGCCATGCCCCGTTTGGGCCGACTGGACGCCCTATTCGCCTTGCACCACAACATGCGGACCTGGCGAGCAAACCCGAACCAGGACGTGTCAATATGGAGATTCTTGCGAGGGCGACGACGCGCAGACCCAACCGTGCAGTGGATATCAGCCGTGCCCAGTCTGGGCAGAATGGAGCCCTTACACACCTTGCTCGACGTCCTGCGGGCCAGGGGAACAGAGCCGAACAAGAACCTGTCAATATGGTACCACGTGCGAAGGCGATAGCGAGGAAACTCAGCCGTGTACAGGCTACAAGCCATGTCCAGAGTGGACAGAGTGGACTCCTTACGCGCCTTGCTCGACGACCTGCGGGCCAGGGGAACAAACTCGAACAAGAACGTGCCAATATGGAGACTCTTGCGAAGGCGACGACGCGCAGACTCAGCCATGCGCGGGCTATAAGCCATGCTGCGAGTGGGCCGCTTGGGGCTACTGGGGCAGCTGCTCGGCGACCTGCGGCCAAGGTGAGATGAAGAGAACAAGAAAGTGCAACGGATGCTACTCCTGCCCCGACGGCGAGCCTGTCGAATCCCAGCCGTGCAACAACTTGCCGCCCTGTGGTGGCGGATACTATCGACCCCCACCACCACCCGGCTATAAAGGTCCCAAAGGAGGCCGTTAAAACAAGCGTCTTTCCGATGCGGCGTGGTGTGATTGAGGATGATGGTGTCTTATGTGATGGGATGTTACTTATGATATGTTTAATTATCGACTCCTATTGAATACACGATTTGTAGATATACTAACTTTGATGATTTGTGAGCACTCCTAGCTGGTTGCGGAAAAGAACATCATCATTAATAAATCGTTGGAAAACGAGACATAAGAAATGAACACATCATAACGCCGTAGCCCAACTGCAAAACCTAATCACTTGTCGATTCAGCCAATTGTTTGCTATCTAGGATAGTTTCAGCTTAATTAATGTGAACATCGCTGCACCGTTCGCTAGGCTTCTGTTAAGTGAGCGATAAAGCAAGTTTTGCTCTGAGGAATAAAACGGCTAATTTCACAGTGAGCAAATACAAATTGAAATGTTTATATGGGCTCCAATTAGACTTTGTAGCTTCGTTCGAGGTGTAAATAGAACATCATTCTATATTTTCGTTAGCATTCAAATTTAAAGAATAATTAGTAGTTTCTTCGCAAATAAACAAACACTAAACAATAAAAAGATACAGATTACGCAGAAATTCAAAATACTCTTGCAAGTGATCAATCCCAAGTTTCTAAAAGGCAGCAAGGATCGCTGCAATGCATTCTGCACCAGAAATATAAGCAAATGTTCTATTCTCGACCTAAAAGGGCCTTAAACATAATCAGGCGTTATTCGATAACGAACGCAAAAATTGCACTCGCAGTAACCGAACAAGGAAAAGCTGGTTGAAATCGCTGCTGGAGAAAATTAACGCGTGCAAACTGCCCCTAGATTATTAGCGCAGCACTGCCGCAAGAATAAGCGCCGGAAAACAGTGCGCGGTAGTTACTCTCAGTTGCTGGGTATCGAAATTTGGTTGTTCAGCAACGCCTAATTTTTACCGTTTATATTCTGCAACAGAGTTATGCCAAGATACTGTTCAGTGCATGCCCAAGGCAAAAGGCGTAAACCATTGATCCAGTGTTTATCAGATCAAAGTAAAATGAATGCAAATGTACTTCGCAGCGGAAAGACGAACGGATAAGAAGAAACAAACTATACTCGAACATACGAAATGAAACATGTCAGATTCAAAATGAGCAAATCTCGTCGATTGTAGGACGATGCCCACTAGTCACGCAGGAAGACGCATCACGCA
>NIUQ01004406.1:0-13849 GCA_002796945.1 Plectus sambesii
GCGTATTTAGGCAATGTGGTTGATTCTGCAACAAGACGAACCCGACGACTTTGTGATCGCCACCGGCAAGTTTTACAGCGTTCGTCAGTTCGTCGAATATGCATTCGATGAAATTGGAAAGAAGATTGTGTAAGTTACTGTTATAAAACCTTTATAAGTAAATCTCGATAGGCACCGTAATTCTCAAATATAAGCACGCTTTTCGGTGCGAAAATACCGTTTTTTAACCGAAAGTGATCGTGCTTTTCCGTGCGTAGATTGATAGAAAGAAGAACTGTCAGCTTTCGGAGCAATTTCTTTTATTCAATCTTAGAAATTTCGTTACTGATCGGCAAATTTTGATTATATGCTAATATTGAAGTAATTGTGGGGCGTTGCAGATGGGAAGGAGAAGGTGTGGACGAGATTGGCAAGGAGTCTGACACAGGCATTGTGCGAGTCAAAGTCAACCCCAAATACTACCGCCCGACCGAAGTCGAGGAGCTGATCGGCGACGCTTCGAAGGCGAAAAAGAAACTCGGCTGGGAACCGAAAATTTCTCTTGAGGTGAGTTGAGTTCTCTCGAAGTCATCGTATATTAGCGCCCGCGTCAACAGCTGTGGAATACGTGCGCGCCTTTTTGCTTCTTAGCTGTGGGCTTTAATGGTGACGGGATAGGACAGTAAATCTCGAGAATGAGAGTTGTGAAGATGTTAGAAGTCAAAAATTAATTAATTAAACTGACTTTGACCTTTCTTGAGCTACCACATTACTCAAAATACGAATTGATTTCACTGTACAGTCAACTGCGTTTATAACGCCTGGCTCTATAACGTCGCTGGCTTTATAACGTCGGTCTTTGCTGGTCCCGTGTGTTACACCGTGTGATCTCTGTGATACATAATAATCATTTGATACAGTTAACTTGGGTTATTGTTCGGCTACCGAGCGGTCGTGTCTAGCTTTCCTCCTCGTATTAGTAAACTATTAGACGTTGGTCGCGGTATAAGCTACATCCGGTTGATTCCCAACCACACCGGCTCCTACGTCTACTCCCTACGGGCGACTAGAGATACAATACCGTGTACTATGTTTTGTACAGGGCTAACTGCCTCTATAACGTCGCTGTCTTTATAACGTCGGTCTTTGGCCGGTCCCATGACCGACGTTATAAAAGCAGTTGACTGTATGTTCAATTAGGATCCGAACGCTTGTTCTCAGACAATGAAAATCCTTCATCCCTCTCGTTGAAGTCCTCATAATACTTAATTTTTTTCAGGAACTGGTGAAAGAGATGGTTGCTAGCGACCTGAAACTGATGAGAGGGAACCCAATGGCTTAAACGCCAGCGGCAAATACTTTCGGCTTAGACCAAAGGAACATCAAAAATATCCTCTGCGTTAATCAACACGTTTGATAGTTTGACAATTGTTTGCCCGGCTGCATTCCAGCGATATTTATCACTATTATTACAGGGTGTGAGGAAAGTCTGGTGACAAATTAGAGTCATTTGTCATCGAACTTTGTCACTAAACATCCCTCGCACCCCGTATTTACGCACATGTTTCAATTTGCCACCGACGCAATCGGCCTGCGCCTCTTGCTGCTCCACTGTGATCAGTTTGTTTCTTCTATGTTAACGTTATTCAAGTAATGTTTTTAGCTAATTATTTGTTTGCACGCTTGGTGTCGGAAGTGTGTGCCAGTTGGTGGCCTAAATAAAAGTGCGTGCTTGCAAGGCGTCGAGCTAACAACGAGCGGCGTGTAGGGTGGCATAATTGCGATCGCTCGCGCGTTGGCGAAGAAGAAATTTTCGATCCAATTTTGCTGCACTTGGTGCGAGCAAATAAGCGCTCCTTGGGGGATAGTTGCTACGCCAAATGGCTTGATTGAATTACGCGTATATCACTAGTGCAAACATGCCAGCGCCGTATAAAGTTGCCACGGATGTGAATGCTCGTATCGGAGGACTGCCGACAAGTCGCATGTGGCGATGATTGTGGTCGAGAAGTTTCACAATCAAACTGCGCCAAACTCTCAAGTCAACGACCGATTATGCGAACCGACGTACGGTCGTTGCGGCAAGCAGCAGATAGAGGATGGTCTCTATTGGCTGGGAATCATGGCGCTCGTGTCTTGGATCTTTGTGATTATTTATCTCACCAAGGACTACTGGTTCGGCGATTCCCGCTGCGTCTACTGCGGTCAAAACTGTCACAACAAATGCGACGCCCATTTGATTCACCTAATGGCGCATCGACGACCCGAAAGTCACTGGCTAGTGGAGTGGCAGTCGAGACGCCAACTGACTCTCGCCGCCCTCCGAGCGCAACGACCCGCTAAAGAACCCGATGAATCGCTCGAAAGCGACGTGCTAATACAGTGATCGAAGAATTGTTGCTCAACGTTTACTTCGATTAAAAAAAGCCAACCAAAGCCAATCAAAATTGTCGACGGTGATAATGGATAATACGAAAACAAGAGTCCATGATCGAAATCGCGAAGCGCAAGAGAACCAGTCGGAAAGAGTAGACGGAAACCGGTGGAACTTGGATTTCAGAAGATTTACTTCTTTCCTGACTTCTTGATGCCGCCACCAACTGAAGCATTGGAAATTTAAGCAGTTAAAATCAATAATTTCCTTATAAATTATAAACAACTACATATTTTAAAACAAATATGAATCATTGCGATCCTCAACAGTACCCAGAGTTTCATTAATAAATCGAGTGTCAAATAGTGCTAAATTTGCTGTTCGATTCACGAATTAATAAGCAAATACGCTCATCTCAATGAAGGAGTTTAAGAAGATCTAAGTCTAATTCAGAGAGATGCAACTTTACCCTTATAAGTGCGCTCATAAGCGCCATGAATATTTATGAATCGCCGCGCCTCCTCAGCTTCTCATTATTTCGAAATAAAATGTTTCTCTGAATCGTGCCGCTGTGATAAAAAAAGTATCTGTGATCATGTCTTTAGGTCTTTTGAAACGCGCGATAAAATATTTCGCCTCGCTTCTAACAATTTCGCTCATATCTCCTCTCAAGGCAGCTTTTTGTTAAACATAAAAAGAACCGCGAAGCAAGCAGAACCTACCGAGTGGACCTTTCTGGGAAGCCTTCGCGGCAGCCTCCTTCAGAGCTTTTTGTTCAGCCATCTGCTTCTTCTTGAATTCGACGTCTTCCTGAAAACAATCCAACTTCGTAAGCAATCAACAAAAAGAGTAAAAGTTACCTCCGATAGTTCCTTCTCATCTTTCTTGGGCGCCTTCAATGGCTTCGCCTTGCCGCCTAAATCAAACATTTCTCGTATAAACAAGCTTAATTGGCTCGAGTATTTCGGAATCAACGCCTTTATTGATGCTTTAAATTTGCTTAACAAAATCTTCAAGCATCAAAAAAGGTAATGATTCTGCGGATTTTGGGGTGTCTAATCAAAAAGAATGACAGTACCTTGACGACCCGACATGATTTATGATGCTTCAGTGAAATAATTCGAACGTCTCAGCCTGAAAGTATTCATTCACAATTGTTTCTTAGCGAACAAGAGACGAAGAATAATAAAAACGCGCAGACAATAAAATTCAACGGTTACACACACAAATCATCTTTTAAATGTTGGTAATGTACAAGCGATAAAGGAAACTAGGCACGCAAAAATTTTCCTTTTACTATCGAAGTTCTTCGCATCCTCAGATTCAATTATGGAAACAAAATCAAGAATTAAGAGACCAAGTTCCAGTTGGTTTTGTTTTCAGCTTTCGGCATAAACGATTAAAAAAGATGACAGTTGAAAACACATTGCGACGGTAACGCCAACTCCGACTAGAGACTACTGCGACTGAGTTACATATTCCTTACTCAGACCGTTGGAAGCCCTGCATCCTAAACTGAAGGACTTTTTATTCCTGTCCGAATCTTTCAATTTTGGCTTCACTTTCGGCGCATTCTGACAACGATACGCTACAAAAGGACTTGAACTAAGAGTGTGGATTGGTTTCTGGATCGCCATTAAACATGAAAAGCCATCAAAGAGGAAGATAACTGCTGAATAAAAGAAATAATGCGTGATTTCCACTCGAATCACGTTATTTTTCTTTCACGACTTTCGCAACCTCACGCTAGTCAAAATGTGATCAAGATCGTGCTGAGACCCAGTCTCGTTCTTCCGTAGGAAATTTGCATGTCACAACAAGCAATATTCATCAGCGGTCATAAGCATGCCATCCACGCAAGGGAGTCTACGAAACGCTCTTTCTACGTTTCAGCAACAATTTGATTTAACAGAGCATATTCGAGAACGCCTTGATCGACGGCAATAACGCCTTTGCAGCAGTTAATAAGACATTTGAGTAGCAGCACTCTGGCGCCTATCCTTCGCACAAATCAGCGCTGTTCCCATACCCGTAGCTACAATTTTCCGCTGACCGCCGTTGCCTCACTCGAATACTTACCCCTACACTTGATCTGTCGATCAACGTTTACTCTAAAGATGGTGTTGAATTTCTTACTAAGCCCTTTTATACGGTTTTACTACTATGTGTTCGATCGAATCGTTTTGTATCCATTAATGTCCATGCTGGCCGAAAAGTTTTCCATAGTTTTCATGAACTTTGGTTTTCTGCCACTGAATGATGAAGACAAGGAAAAGCTGCAAATTGTCGAGAAGTCATCCGTATTTTCCAGCGAAGTTCGCGCTCACGTGTACTTGTACGAAAAAGTAACTGTGTTTTTTATAACTATGAAAATATCGCGCAATCTATTTCAGTGTCTCAGCATGTGTCCACTTTACCCAGCGATGGATGGTCTGAAACTGCTGGAGGTCGGCTGCGGTCAAGGAGGTGGCATCAAATGGTTCAGCAGGTGATACAATAATAAGGCTTGCGATGAGGATCGAACGACTATATCAATAATTTATATTCTGCAGCACGCGAACGTTAAAGTAGCAATGCATGCAAATGGTATTCGCGTTCTACCAGCTGCAATTGATTAAAATTATCGATTGATACTCACGATTGATCTATTAAAAGAGGATAGTTGTGCAGCCTCATTTTGCAGAGGTGGGTACCATTTGCGACTAGGGAGTACTCTTTGGAAGGTCTGTGGGTTTTTATCAGGCGCTCACCTCCATTTTATCCCGTGCTTAATAGATGATATCACTCCGCAGCAAAGTTTTTTATGCGGCTCCGACGATCGAATCCTTTGCATTCCACCCTTAGATGTGGTTCAAATACCGTAAACCTTCCTAACATTGCAACTCCCATCATTTGGTCGGCTGGTACCAACCTTTAAATATCAATAATATTCATTATGTGAAATTATGCATCTTCAGCGCATATCCGAACTTAAAGAAAGTGCAAGGAATCGACCGCGTTGTTGCCAACTCGATGGATGGCAAGATCGTGCCGGGCGACGCCACCGACATTCCCCTGCCCGACGCGAGCTTCGACTTGATCGTCAACGTCGAGAGCAGTCACTTATACAACGACAAACAAAAGTTCTTCGACGAAAGCGCTCGTGTGTTGCTAAAAGGAGGACATCTATGCTGGGTGGACGTGCGCTTCAAGGATTTGGTACGGAAGATCAATTCAATCGATGCTCAAATTATATTGCCGACTGTTTAGGTAGATGAAACACTGGAGCAAGCGCGATCGGCCGGACTGAAGCGAGTGGCTTTCGCGGACATAACCGCAGAAGCGCTGGCCGGCGTGGCCGAAACCAGTCGACGCTACGATGCGCTCCTCGAGAAGGCGCCGTGGTTCGTTCGATTGTTCAGAAACAGTATTCGCACTACCTACTGCGCCCCCGGCACTGCCACCTATGAAAACTACGCCACCAGAAGAAAAGTATACGTTGCTGCTTGCTGGCAGAAAGTGTGAACAATGCTGATGTTTTTGTTCAAAGCATACTCTCTAATCGATTGTCGATTTTCGAAAATCAATGGAAACTTTAGGCATGAGGTGTAATGTCGTATGTGATGACTGATGTTCACTTATATAACACATCTAAGGCATTTCTCAATCCTTTTAGAACCTTTCTTCCTATGTTGAATATGCTCTCTGCTGACAACAAATAGTGCGTAAGTAAACATCCCATTTGCTGCCTTTTGTGAAGACATTTTTACCCACATAAACAAAGCAGCAACTGCTCGCAGTACTTCATATCGGATTTTTAAGCATCGAGAATTTAGTTCAGAGTCAGAATCGAAAAATATTTCAGGGGTTCGAAAAATCAGGTCAGAACCAAACATTTTCTTTGACTTCGTGAATCATACTGATACCCATTCGCTTTGAAAGAATTGCTGCAAAAATTTATTGGCGTTGGTATGGTGATCAATTAATGTTCATTATTAGTACTTCAATTGACACCATAATCTATAGTCAAATGCCAATTTATTGTACAGTTAAGCAAAAAATAAAAAGCTATGTTCATCTGCTAAACTTTTTTCGTAAGGATACTGCATGTCATGCTCATGAAATCGTCAATTTGCGAAAGAAAACTGATAGGTGCAATGAAGGAGTGACTTCTGGATGTTAGCCATCTATTTTGACATGAAAAAGATTCATTTCACTCGAACTGAGTAGAAAGAAATCGAACAGCAACATAACTTTGACTAAGCGTTGAGGAGAAGACACAAATGCCATGTCTTGGGTTGAGCACAGCTTGATAAGGAAGGCATTGTTAAGCCGAAAAGCTATCCGTTATCATGAAAGTAAAACAAACATAACACGCGCAACTCTGACGAGTAAAATGATACCTTCACGTTTTCACTCGTGTTACGCTGTAGCGAGCAAGGAGTCGATGCACTAGCTTAGTATAGCTAATCTCAATATATTTTTGCAGGTTAAATTAGTATTGCTTTATTAAGTTCACGATGCCTTCTAATAAAAAAGTAAACCTTGAGTCCCTCATCACAAAAGAAGAACTTGAACAATTCAATGATCTAAGAGTTAAAGAAGTTCCCGAAAAAATAGAAGAACTCGGTGAAGGAGGTTTTGGACACGTGTCCCTCTTCAAATTAAAAGATGGAAGTTTTTGGGCCGGTAAAAGGCCAAAAATTAATCTTTTCAATAAGTCTGCAGAAGATGAAAGACGAATGAATAAGGTAGGTGCCAAATTTTTCCCGAATACTTGCCTTTCAAATTAAATTAAAATTTTTAGCATTTAATTTCTGCCCTTGGTGAAATTAAAATACTACATCAACTGAACCATGAAAGAATTATTAAAGTCTTTAAATTTTACTTGGATGAAGACAAAATAATAATTTTCATGGAACAAATGAGTGGATCGGTGAAAGATGAAATCAACGAGAAAAAGAACTTATCGGAAATCGTAGCAATGCATTACTTTACACAAGCAGCTGAAGGACTTGTATATTTGCACAGCCAAGAACCGAAAGCAATCATACATCGCGACATAAAATGTAAAATATTTCATTTATTATAAAAGCCTATGTTACACTGGTTGTATGGAATGGTAGGAGATCAGCTGATCTAGGGTAAACATTAAATGTAGAAGGTAATATATCTCTCGAATATCATGTTTATCAGAGAATCTCACAAGATAAGTGAAAATATTTAGCACAGAATCGCATCTGAAAGCTAATATGCTTGTCTATTTCTTTAAAAAACAAAGAATACGACGTAAGATGAGGTCAAACATGAATCTAGTCACAGGGAAAACGCTGAAATAATATATTATTGTCCATTACAAAAGTTTGAGTTAGAATTTTCAGCATTAAAAACCATTTTTCATCGCTAGGATGATCAATTCGTCGAGCACTGATTTTTGGTTGGGTAGGTCACAACGTCCCATACCCAACCCAAATAGAAAAATCCCCACTGAATGAATATCTGAGTTTATTTCATAAATGTGCTGTAAAGTTATGAATTATTATTACTGCGGGGAAGCGCAGTGGTTTTCAGTTGCGACGTATGTATAACGAAGGTTCCGCAGAACATTTCATTTGACTTTTTAAAACTGCTACCATGATTAAAAGTACAATAGTTTTTTAAACAGGTACATTGGCACCCTTTATGTGTATGCCTTATTATGACCTAAGTCCAGTGTTGGGCGTTTCTTACTAGGTAAGTAAAAAGTAAGTAAAAAGTAACTTTTTACTTACCTAGTTCGTACCGAGTTTCGAACTGCAAACTCGGTACGTACTCAAGTAAACTAGGTAAGTAAAATCGTTACGTAGTGGAACGCATTCTGTCCACGCACCTAACACCAGTACAATTTTTTACTTCTCTGCGAGACCTTCCACATACGCGGCGCATGGAACCAAATTTTGTCTTGTGAAATACGGTAGATGGTAAATATGTTGTACTTGTGTTCCGCTTATCAAGCGACCAGATGTGCTACCGTGCATAGTATTAGATGTGCATGTCATACGTAGTGAATAACTTTTAGCGGTTATTTAAATATGTGCGAGAAGGTCTTTAAGAACAAGGCAGAACGCTGTCGCGCTCTGCTGATTGCTATCTAGTTAGCTTCAAAGGTATTATTAGCATATTCTTTGCTGTTTGATGTCGCTTAGGGCTAGTTTTTCTATCCTTTTTACTATGCGTTACAATCAGAGACTAACGAACTTTTTATTCATTCAACAACAATATATCAACAACACAACCATTCGTTGTTTTCAACAGTGATGAATACAAAAACCCTAAGTAATGAATATAACTCATGCGAGCATTAAGTTCAACTCGAATTGTTATATTTCAAGGTAACTTTTGCGCGTAGAAAGTTCTCTTGTGTCCGATACCGTTTTCCGTCGTGTATCAATCCCGCGACCGAGAAAACTCGTTCTACTGACCCCGTAGTCGCAGGGATTGCGAGATACGCAATAGCCAGATCGTAAAGAAGGGGGAAAATCTGAAATTAGCAAGCTAAAGAATATCGTAGGTGACTTCCAAAGTAAGTTAATAACCTGACGTTTCTGCGCCCAAAACTTGAATGCATCTGCATCAACTGATTTTTGCGTGTCGAGTATCTGGATATAGAGCAAGAGTTGCTGCTGAACGTCACTCAGTTCTTCTGATGTCTGCCAAACAGTCCGTCTTGGAGCTTGTCTTGAACATCTTGAACGTCTTGAACATCATCTTTCGCGTATTCGAAGAAGTCCCATCCAACCCACTTGCGCTTCGGTCCTCTAGTCCTTAATTCGAGCAGGGTTGCCATTAATGCTTATTTTTAAGAATTTTTCTTAAATATAGGTGTGCTGTCTTAAATCTTATAAGACACAATAAAATTTAAGACAGAAATGGAGCAGGCTAACGTGTAAATTTTTGTCATTCGCTGAAATGTTACGATTGTCGTGCCATCTTTTTGTCTTTCTTGGAGATTAGATGTTACTACTAAAGTTTATTCTTCTTTTTCATAAAAAAGGAGATTTCGAAAAAGTCGTAATACGATGACATATTTTGTCTTTCATTTGGCCTCAAGTTGGAAGCGTTTGTCTTAAAAAATTCTTAAATTTCATTAAATTTTTACTTAAAAAGCGATTGTCTACCTGGCATCCCTGAATTCGAGCGACGTCGAAGAGGCGTCGGTACTAAGGAAGGAGTGTTCAGTCAATGACTCTGTTAGTGTCGTTGACTCATCCATGTTGGGATGAAAAACAACAGAAAACAAACAATTTGGGAATGCAATCATAACCAGTGCACTGCTATGCTAGCGGGTATGCCATTAGATGTGCATGTCATATGATAGTGACCGGATTCAAGCGGTTATTTAAATGCCGTACTTACCTAGTTATAACTAGGTAAGTAGTAAGTAAACGAAAACAAAATTTGGAGTAGTAAGTAAAAAGTAACTTACTACTCCGAATTTACTTAAGTAAACTAGGTAAATTTACCTAGTTGCCCAACACTGGTCTGCTCCTCTCTCGCGCGCTCTCTATCTTTTCTCGCTCTCTTTCTCTGGCTCGCTCTCGCTCTCTTATCTTCTCGCTACCTTGCTTGCCTCTATCGATCTATTTCCTTTACCCCCGTCCTCCTCTCTCCGAAGAAAGGTGACGTTTCAACGAATTGAAAGTGATCTTCACTGCATCTTCAACGCTGCCAACTGGCTCTAAGAGGAAGACGCTCAGTGTTTCGAAGGGCGAAGACGGGTCTTTAAGTCTGCTACCATTAGTTTCAAAAGTTCTACCATTGGATCGGTTTCATATCGCGTACTTTAGCTAATGCCGTACTTAAGGGCCATACTTTATCATTGCGTTAAGTACGACTTTAGCTAAAGTGCGCGATATGAAACCCGCCCATTGTCTTAAAAGCGGAATTCGAGGCTCTGAGCAAATCGAAAGATCAAAAGTGTCATCATGTGCGTGATAAAGAGCATCGCATTATCGAACGAATGCGCTCAAACTTGACAGAGAAAGCAGCAGTTTTGAACGAATTGTTGCACTATCGATTAAAAATCTGGTGGACCAATGAAATTGAGAGAGACTCGCTTTGCAGTTTGCACGAGAGACAAAAAGGTGCAGTCTGGTGAAAGGCATAGGTGGCACTAAGTTGCACGGAATTGTGATTTGTTTGACTGACGCAGAATTTGAGAAAGCGTTTTTTGGTTGAGCTTGAGAAACGCTCAAAATGTGAAGCTGAATAGTGTCACAGAGAAATGAGCGAACACGTATTCTCAGTAAACATGCTCAACTGCAGCTCGATTGAAATAGGAATGGATGACAACGTTCATTCTTACTGATATCGTGTGATCACGTGAAAGTTCATTGCCAAGAGCGTCAGACTATGTTTTTTTCACTCTATAGATGAGTGTCGAGAGCGCTCAAATATATTAGAATACCGTTTGGCATTTATTGCCCGTTATGGAAGGGTGTATTAATAAATTAGTTGTTAGCTTTCGAATTTAACCTGCATGAGTTCGAGTCCAGTATATCGTCCGTGTTTTTGCTCTTTCGAAACGTTGTCTTTCGATTACACGCAGCTACAGTGGAAACCGGATAAGTGCCCATGTTTTGCAAGCCCCATGTGCAAGTTTTGAATTGAATCATGTCCAAATTAGTGCAAAAAGTTTTTTGCCGGGTCGATGTGCACTTTCAAAGCGGTTTCTACTGTACTTATTGCGTATGCTATCTTAATTTTTCCAAAGTCGCAGATACTATACGGAAGATGAACCGTGCAGGAATTGTCAGCTTAGTGCTTAACTGAGCGAAAAAAGCGCACGCACTCCTTCATCATGATGAATCATGATGAAGGCTTCTCCTCGTAGTCATTAATCAAATGAAAATCGGCGCCAATCGATGACAAATCGCCGCCAATCGAAACTTTTTTTACATAATGATCTTGTTATAGCCTCATAATGTGAACTTTGCATAGTAATTAAGGTTCACGATCATCGTTTTCGTCTCCAAGTAGAAGTTTTCTGATACTTAATTTCAGAACTTTTAACAAAAAACCCAGCAACACATTCTCTTCAAATCGGAACAATATCAAATTTTTATCAAAATAATATTTCAAGAGTTGCCGGGGAAAATTGGTTAATACGATTGAAACTCATAAATGATTGTAAACATCCTTACCTCATAATCTATATATATCTCCTTCCTTTCAGCAAGTAGCATTTCAACGATACTACTCTCATCTGCAGCTGTAGCAAAATGTGGTGGCGTCGCATCTTCATTGAAGTTGAATATTATTTTCCTACCAGACATTTTGAAGGCATTTAAGTGATCGTTGATTTCAATACTGATAAAATCTGAATCAGTGGTATCATCAGCAGCTTGAAGAGAGATATTGTGCATGTTGAAGCAAATCTGATTTTGATCCAGATAAGATGTTGTATTGAAGAAATAGCATGGAGTGTAGTCGTTGAGTTGTATGCAAAATAAAACTCCTCCGTAATCAGCTCCGCGAAGTTCAGTAGAGCCAGTTTTGAAATACTCAAGAAAAACCTTTTTAATTTCATCGGTAGCGATGCTGATATTTTCTATTGTTGGCACTAAAATATTCAACAAAGCATTCTCTTGATCTGATTCCGCTTTCCAGCTGAAGTTTTTGAACGGATTCTCCATCTCTTTACGCAAATATTCCGCCTCATACATGATCGTAAGATATTTATGAAGAATGAAAAGGGTCCCATTGGAGATGTTTTCTCTGGAATTGTTCCATTCCTCGATATAATTCGTTGTATCAAATCTACTGTTGACGACGGTTTTGTTAAAGAAATCTTCTATCGCATCGGAATATGGAGTTGCGCTTGATGAGTTAATCGGAAACAATGCTGTCGCATCGAAGGGCAAGCAAACGGTTATGTTAGGTTGCGGTACCATTTTAGCAATATTAGCCTTCACTTGCGTCAAAATGGGAGCACTTAAATATTCCTTCAGCAAAATCAGACACGAATTTATGGTCAGATAGCTGCTTCCAAGGTAAACTCCAAACCAAAAAACAATCTTCAACAACCAGGGTATTACTGATTTCAATGAGCGACTCGAAGGACCGATCTTCAAGTTGGACATAGTGTTCAGTACATGGTTTACCACAAGCTTTGGCTGAACTGGAAAAATGTGATGGCGGGGGCTTTCTTTTGGTTCCATGGCGATGTCTGTTGGATCCATATGCTTTTGGAGATGTGAAGTTTCTTGAAAAGTGAAACGTGAGCATTGTTCGCATTGGCGTCGGACCTTATATATCGTCATGTATTGATGAACAATCGGAGCGAAGAATTCAATCAAGCTATCATGCATATTACTTTAATGATGGGATCATCAGGAATCAGCCGAGGTCTTGGACGAATCAATTGTAGCGAGAGAATTTAAGCATGTGTAATGTTCTACAGAGCGAAAGTTTAGGAATATCTCAAGCTGAAATAAAGGGCGGTGTATTGGAGCTGACAGTAATTCGATGGAAATGTTCGTTTGAGTTGAAAACTGCGATCGTGTGTAGAGAGAGAGAAAAATAGAGATATACAGTAGCTGGCAAAACAGGAACGGTGGAACGCCGTAATTCATATGTTGTACGCCTAAAATTGTTAATTGGATTAAAAGGCTCTATTTTCCAAGATGTTTAATTCAATATTTGAACAGTTTCCTACAGAAAATTATCAAAAGTGTATAGTAGTTTTGCTGTTATTGCCCGCAAACAGCAGTTTTTCACTTCCAGCCAGTCTTGTGTCACATTCATATGTTCCACTCTATCATTTATCACGCAAGCGCACCTCTATCTGTCGCAAAATCTACTACTTGCGTGTAATCGGGGAACCCTGATTCAATTCGACATGTAAGTCTGTTTCGTGCAAACCTTATTTTATAGTAATTCACTTAGAAAATCACATGTTAGATGGTTTGTCGTGAAATCTGGCGATTTCTGATTTATGGAAGAGCTGAGTATTATGAAACGTTTAGTTTGCATTAATGTTTCTCATTATCTTTTGTGCAATCTTTAAGGACAATTTGCTACGAAAAAACATATGTTGCATAGTATATAGCTTTCCAACCTCTGTTGCATTACTTTTAACAACTGAATTACATCATGAGGGTGTGGTGTTGTGAAACAGCTGTTCGGTAATTGATTACGACCATCTGATTTCGAATGCAACGGTTATATAACAGTTTATGCTCTTTTGGAAACTTTGTATTTCATTCACAAACATATGCTATGAAGTTTGTTTGTTCTATTCCAAACTAGGTCGACCTGTCATCAGAAAATGAGCTACGATCGGTGCAAGCGGTATTGATTGCTTCTGCAAATTAGGCAAAGAGCAAGCTCTGCTGACTGCTCCTGAGATGCTGTGATGTAGCTTGCGTGTGTAGCTCAAACGGTTGTTAGCCTGTCGCAGTGTCACAGTCTTTGAAAGGGAAATGTTATTCTTACGCCGATAAGCTTGCGATTATTCAGTATCACTGGTCAACTAAA